>BPLR01014432.1:0-55008 GCA_021605095.1 Caerostris extrusa
GCTTTTTTCTACGTATTGCTACTTCAAATGCTTTGAGACAGAAAAATGCTTTCTAAATTCTATAAAAATGGTTGGTAAGAAGTTGGTTTTTAAAATACCTTCTAATCACTCGACTTAAATGTTTTTGAGTGAGTTTGGTCCGGAAAAAGTATATTTTTATCTCATTTAACTCTTAAACGGAATACAAATCGTTAGAAGTTACTTGTTTACTTATAATTTGGAAAGTAGACAGTGGTAGTAACTATGTAGAGGCATTATTAATTACTTAAATTTTTTAATTACTTAATTAAAGGGGTGCAAATACGGTATGTTATAATGATGCTATAAACTCCTTTAAAATATCCATTATCCATTTTTAAAATAAATACCTGCTAGAAAAACGCATATTATTGCTTCATTTGCGTCGATATCTACATAGTATATATTTAATTCATGGTTTTGATGCCGAGTGACGCTGGGTGCTCGGTGCCACATGTTCGGGTTCGATGCTGGTGCCACATGTTTCGGGTTCGATGTGTTGGTGCCACATGTTTCGGGTTCGATGTGCTGGTGCCCATGTTTCGGAGGCTCGATGTGCCGGGTGCCACATGTTTCGCTCGATGTGCTGGTGCCACATGTTTCGGGTCGATGTGCTAGTGCCACATGTTTAGGGTCGATGCTGGTGCCACATGTTTCAGGCTCGATGTGCTGGTGCCACATGTTTAGGGATTCGATGCTGGTGCTACATGTTAGGGTCGATGTGCTGGTGCCACATGTTTCGGGCTCGATGTGCTGGTGCCACATGTTTTTCGGCTCTCGATGCTGGTGCCACATGTTTCGCTCGATGTGCTGGTGCCACATGTTTCGGGCTCGATGTGCTGGTGCCACATGTTTCAGGCTCGATGTGCTGGTGCCATGTTTCCGGCTCGATGCTGCTGAATGCACATGTTTCGAGGCTCGATGTGCTGGTGCCACATGTTTAGGGTCGATGTGCTGGAGCCACATGTTTACATGCTAGATCGATGTGCTGGTGCCACATGTTTCGAGGCTCGATGGTGCTGCTTTGCCACATGTTTCTGTGGGCCCTCGATGCTGGTGCCACATGTTTTCG
This sequence comes from Caerostris extrusa, assembly GCA_021605095.1. Taxonomy (NCBI): domain Eukaryota; kingdom Metazoa; phylum Arthropoda; class Arachnida; order Araneae; family Araneidae; genus Caerostris; species Caerostris extrusa. The sequence continues at coordinate 1,091 of BPLR01014432.1, forward strand.
GGCTCGATGTGCTGGTGCCACATGTTTCGGGTTCGATGTGCTGGTGCCACATGTTTCGGGCTCGATGTGCTGGTGCCACATGTTTCGAGCTCGATGTGCTAAAGTTGGTGCCAGCCATGTTTAGGGTCGATGGTGCCGCATGTTTAGGGTCGATGCTGGTGCCACATGTTTAGGTCGATGTGCTGGTGCCACATGTTTCGAGCTCGATGTGCTGGTGCCACATGTTTCGGGCTCGATGTGCTGGTGCCACATGTTTCGGCTCGATGTGCTGGTGCCACATGTTTCGGGCTCAGATGCTGGTGCCACATGTTTTGCGGGCTCGATGTGCTGGTGCCACATGTTTCGGGTTCGAATGTGCTGGTGCCATATTTCCGGAGGCTCGGATGCTGGTGCCACATGTTTCGCCTCGATGTGCTGGTGCCAGCTGGGCCACATGTTTCTGATGTGCTGGTGCCACATGTTTCGGAAGGCTCGATGTGCTGGTGCACACGTGCAGATATCTGCTTGTAGTGGTTTGTAATCCTCTTTTAAAAACTTAGTTCCCTGTCTAATATGACTGTTAGGAATAGGGCTGACAACCCTGGCCTTTTTAAAAAATATCTCGTGTTTCGAAAACTACTACTAGTAGGCAGATGGCTCTTGACCCACCATGGGGCTATTGCGTCCATGATGAAGAGATAAATGAAGTAAATTTCAAGTGTTTAAGTATCTAATTAGAAAAGGATAGTCCTTTTTTTTATCTCTTTGAGATCATAAAACTTCAATGAATTATTATTATATTAATTGGGTTAATTGATTTTGGTTAATAAATTATTTTATTATAGACTGCTTTCTGCACAGGATAATGATGTCTGAAGAGATAATTTTATTTTTTTCATAAATGAAATAGTTTAGGTACTCTGCCATTTCGTGTTTCTTAACCGAGTAAGTGACTTAAAAGACGGGTGCTTGTTTTTTGTTGTAAAAGCTGCAAACGAATGCTTTGAGGCAGTGAATGCTCTTAAATCCCATAAAGCATTTAAAATGGTTTTTATAGTTGTGTTTCGAAATGAGATTCTAATGGCTTGACTTAATGTTTTTGAGGTTCGTTTGTCCGAAAATATTTTTCATTCTTATTTGGCCCTTAGGGAATAAAAATTTTTAGTTACTTGTTTACTTAGAAATTTGGAAAATAGATTGTGGTGAAAACTATGTAAACCTATTTAAAATTAATTAAAGTAAAATACTACTAAAAATGTTGAAGTACGGTATATTATAACGAGGCTAAGAATTACTTTTAAATCATTTTAAAATATATACGGTACTTCTGTTTTTAAACAATATTCGCATCGAAAACCTGTATTGTTTCATTTGCCTCGATATCTGCATCGAGAACCTGTATTGTTTCATTTGCCTCGATATCTGCATCGAAAACCTGTATTGTTTTCATTTGCCTCGATATCTGCATCGAAAACCTGTATTGTTTCATTTGCTCCCGGATATGCCATCGAAAACCTGTATTGTTTCATTTGCCTCGATATCTGCATCGAAAACCTGTATTGTTTCATTTGCCTCGATATTCTGCATCGAAAACCTGTATTATTGCCATTTTCGACATATCTGCATCGAGAACCTGTATTGTTTCATTTGCCTCGATAGTCTGCATCGAAAACCTGTATTGTTTTCATTTACTCGATATCTGCATCGAGAACCTGTATTGTTTCGCCATTTTTGCTCTCGATATCTGCATCGAGAACCTGTATTGTTTCATTTTGCCTCGATATGCATCGAGAACCTGTATTGTTTCATTTGCCCTCGATATCTGCATCGAGAACCTGTATTGTTTCATTTTGCCTCGATATCTGCATCCGAGAACCTGTATTGTTTCATTTGCCTCGATGTTATTCGCATTATCGAGAACCTGTATTGTTTCATTTGCCTCATCATTTGCGTCGAGAACCTGTATTGTTTCATTTGCCTCGATATCTGCGTGCGCGTCGAAAAACCTGTAATGTTTCTCATTTTGCCTCGATATCTGCGTCGAAAACCTGTATTGTTTTTCATTTGCCTCGATATTGCGTCGAAAACCTGTATTGTTTCATTTGCCTCGATATCTGCATATATGTTTGAACATGTGGATGGTTTTGATGGCCGAGTGATTGACGCTCGGTGCTCCAGGTTTCTGGTTCGAGGTTCTGGTGCACCACACAGGTGCCATGCTTGTAGTAGTTCCCGAAAGTCTATTTTAAAACGTAGTTCCCGGTTAATATGTCTCATTGGGTGACAACTCCACCCTGTCTAAAAAATATCTCTATTTCAAAATCTGCTAGTAGGCAGACGGACTTGGCCCACCGTAGGGTTGTTGCATCAATGGAGAAAGCAGATAAATTGGCAATTTCAAAAATGTTTTTAAGTATCAAGAAATAAATAAACTTTTCTTTAACTCCGAAGTCATTCAAACTCAAATTATTTTGGTAATAATTTTTACGATGCAACATGCAATGAATATAAAAGAAAAAGCATAGCTATTTGGTATAACATTTCTATTCATTTCATTCTATTCCTTATTATTATCGCAAATAATGAATATAAAAAAGCATAGCTATTTGGTACCAACATTTCTATTCATTCATTTCATTCTATTCTTCCTTATCATTATCGCAAATAATGAATATAAAAAGAAAAAAGCATAGCTATTTGGTACCAACATTTTTATTCATTTCATTCTATTCCTTATTTTTATCGCAAATAATGAATATAAAAAAAAAGAAAAAGCATAACTATTTGGTACCAACATTTCTATTCATTTCATTCTATTCCTTATCATTATCAAATAATGAATAAAAAAGAAAAGCATAGCTATTTGGTACCAACATTTCTATTCATTTCATTCTATTCCTTATCATTATCGCAAATAATTATTTGGACTGATAAACAGTACAAGTTAAATTAACTATTTAGAGAATCTCGGAATTAAAAGTTTTTTCTCAAAGTTTTAGTGATTAAATTTTTTTTTTGTCCTTATTTATGAGAGAAAATAATAATAATGATAAAAATAATAATAATGATAAAAAAAATAATAATTATAATAAAAAAAATAATTATTATGAAATAAAATATGTAAATGATTTTAAGAAGATTTATACAATAATTTGTGTAGTTAACATGGTGTTGCACTCTCTTTCATGACTTATGAATTGATAATAAAGAACATGCCATAGACATCCACTATAGGTGGACAATAATGAGATAATTGAGAAAAAGATAAAAACCCTATCGCTTATTTTGAAATCGCATTTAGCTCGCAGAATAAAAGTGTTAAAGAAGTGTAAAGAACACAACCGGAGTCTCTTTTTATTGCTGGAAACAACTCCATTCTCGTTACCCCGCAAAAATAAAAGTCCTTCTATTACCGACATTCTTTTTGCCACGGCTGGGCTTCAGCTGGAAAAAGAAATCTACGCAAAGAGAGAAAAAGGAACGAAAAAGAACAAAAGAAAAAAGAGGAAAAGGAACGGATCATTTTCCCCGTATTCTGTACCTGGAAGTGGAAAAGATTTCTCCCTCCTAATATTCAAATGTTGACCAGAGCAGCAATGTCATGGAATCTTGTTGTTTTGCTTTTATTTTGAAAGTAGACATTCGAATACTTTTTTGGAATAGCTTTTTCTCTGCTTTCGGCACAGACTGAGGGTCTGAAAAGATAATTTATTTATTTTTATAAAATGAAATAGTTTAGGTATTCAGCCATTTCGTGTTTCTTAACCGAGAGTAAGTGACCTAAAAAAGATGGGTGCTGGTTTGTTGAAAACGAATGCTTTGAGGCAGTAAAGGCTTTCTAAATCTCATAAAATATTTAAATGGTTGGTAAAGAAGTTGTTGTTTTCTGAAACGACATTCTAATGACTAGACTTAAATATTTTTGAGTGCGTTGAATCCGGAAAAGTATATTTTTATCTCGTTTAATTCTTAAAAAAAAATAAAAAAATTTTAGAAGTAACTTGTTTACTTAGAATTCGGAAAAGTTGACGGTGAAAACAACTTTGTGCAAAGGGAGTATTATTTAATTTATTAAAAAAAATAATAAACTGTTAAAAGTCGCAAATAGGGTAGGTTATAATGGTCAAAAATTTCTTAAAAAAGATATAGTTTTTCTATTTTAAAACAATATCTGTTTAAAAACGTGTCATTTGATATCTGCATAGTACATATTGAATATGTGCACTTTTGACAGAATTTATTAGCCTAAGAAACCTTAACACGCAGCATATTTAAAAAAATATTTTTCAGATTCGATCGTTCCTCGAAATATAATTATATTTTTTCTTGTAATTGTTAAATTAATTTGTAAATTTATTGTTTCATAAACAGATTATATGGAATGAAATTTAGCCTTATTCAGCTTGTTGTTATTTTTGTCGTATCCCCTGATGGTATATAAGAAAATCAAATCGAACGTGTTGCTCCCCCGAATAATATTGGTTATGTTGATTGCCAGCTCAAGCTATAAAATCCTCTCCCGAGGGATGTCCAGACAGTATGGCGGGCTGCAACAGATGGGTAACCAAAGTCATGATGAGAGTCAGCTCAACATCAGGGCAGGTGCCCCATTTTTGGTATTTTTTAATGACAACAACAGAATTTTTCATAATTATCTGTGTGCTTCATCCTTAATCTGGCGAGAGTAGTAACTGTTTTTATGTCGACGTTTAGTTGTGCAATTTGGTGTTTAGTTTTGATCTTAGAAGGAATCATATGATTAGATTTTGCCAAGGCATTTGCATCTGCGAAGGGAAGTAATATTCAGCTTGAATCAAGTATATCGTTGTTTTGAAACATATAATTGTTATTGTTGTTTTGCACCAATGAATAGTTTACGAGCAATTTTTAAAAATATTTTTCTTCGTAATTGTTTAACATTGCACCAATTATTCAGAAAAATAAACATTACATATAAAATGAAAAAAATACCAAACTTAATTTCCCTCTTTTCTAAATCTTTTGTTGCTTCCTTGTTGGACGTTCCAAATCGGACTTTCATCAGGCATGATGTTACATATAACGAAAATGAATTTTTCTCATAAGAAAATATGATCAATTCGTTTCTATGAAAAAATAACTATTTATTATTAGCCAGAGCGTAAGCCACTCGGCCATCAGGCCCCAAACTGGGACCAAGGGACCATTGTATTTCAAAATATTATTACATTATATATAGTTCTTCATTGACGCAACAGCCCCATTAGGGACCAATGGCCATCTGCCTACTGGCAGATAACGAGACAGGAGATAATGTTGCTTTTATTGGATAGGGTTGTCAGCACTATGTACAATGCTCTACAGTCAATAATGCTATAAAGTACACGAAGAATTGTTAAACTAAATAGCTCCCTGCTAATGAGATGTTTGAGACTTGGTTATTCTTACCTGTTAGGCATAAAGAGTGGAAGCACAGCTCTCAATTATTCACTTGCTTAAAAGTTGAGAAAACTTGAGAAAGTCTCGATTTCTAATTAGAAGGAAAAACTTTTTTTCCCTGCTTCGTTTACATTTTTCCTCTCATGGTTAGGATTCAACACAAAATAAATACAAAAAGAAAATGGCCCAGTTATTAGGTATTTTCAAGTAAATAACCTTTTCATTTTTATTATTGTCGTTATTATTTCCCCCTTTATTTCAAAGAATAAAGTCTTTGACTTAAGAATAAGTTTTTAAAAACGGTACAAGTTAAATTAACTCTTTTAAAAACTTTTAAGAGTTAACGCTTTCTTTAAAAAAATGTATAAATTTTTTACGTGTAATGTTTTTTTACGTTAATGAAAATGATTGAATGATAACGGAAACAAACTAGAATATTTTAGTATTAGGGTTTATTAGGTGAATTTAGTTATTTTTTCAAAAGTTTTTTGTACTTATTCAGTGAAGCTTTTCATATTAATACAAAAACTTCATAAATGGAACGTAATTACCTAAAAATATATATACGTATTGAAATAATTTAAAAGATTTTCATAAACATTGTATGATGAACTTAAATTATTTCTCTATTTCTTTTGAAATTTGTTTTTAATAAGTATCTAAATTAAAATGAAATAATTTTTTTATTAAAATGTATAGAGAAAAGATATAAGATTTTCAAAATATTATTTATCAGATTTTTATATTATTATATATTATTTTAGTAATACTTAAATATAAATAATTATCTAAATATTTTCAATGTAGAAATATTTTTAGCTGGCTCTTAAATTTGAAATTTTACTCTAATTATAAAAAACATATTTTCTTTATTATTATTTCAATTTATTCATTTATAAGATCAAAATATATAAAAAATCTTAAATGGATATTTAAAATTACCTTTTTTATATATGAGTTAAAATATTCTGTGATTTGATATCAATTTTTCAGATTAAAACAAAATAATATGAATTGTCCTTTTCAATGGCGCAACAGCCCCACAGTGAGCCAAGGCAGTATACCAACTGACTAATTCGAAGCAGATTTTTCTTTTTACGGGAACAGTCCAGGACATTTATTCCGAGCTCGTATTACTGCGAATTCGAATTATTACCTCCAATGATATGAGGGTAGCCATTCCATTATTCTAAATGACTCGACACCACGTTTATAGCTACCTGAAGTAGAATAAAAACTTCCCTTCATGGAATAAGGTTGCCATCTGGAAATAAAAGAACTGTTGCCGGGGTCATAAGGAATAAACGAAAGCTATCTTCGGCCTTGAAATAAGGACAAACAACGATGAAGACAGTGTAAATAAACTGCCCTTGTTGTCAAAAAATAGTAAAGACCCTTGAAGGTTGGGGTAGCCAGATGGGTGACATTAAAGCCTGAAGCCTCCAATGTCCTTCTGTCGTTGTCTCCTTAAATTCTCTTTTGTCTCTACAATAGTATTTTTGTCGTCCCTTCTTTTTTTTACTGTGAGCTCGTGTCTGGATGGTCGGCGGAGAGGAAGACATTGCCTGGGGAGATGGAGCTTTCAGAATCGAAGGCCTCACTCTGTTCCCCTGAGGGCCTCGTTTTCTGGAGAACTCGGAGCTGTTCTTGTTGACAGCCTGTTTAACATCCAGCGTTCTGAGAAAAAGTTTTATTTTTAAGGCGCCAAAGGAAGACATTGGGATTTTGGAAGGGAAAAAAATTTACTAGACAATTGCTATATTTTTTTTATAAATAGTTGTGGCAGCAGGTTGACTTTGATGATATTTCTGAACTAAGGAAAAAAAGCTTGAATTCAGCTAAAAATTGTTTCGAATGAAATTGTATGGCTCAGAAAGGCTTTTCATGGCAAATGTATTAAAGAAATATAAATTTTAAATATGTTTTTTGGCACTTTACTATTAGGAAAAATATCATTTCATATTTGTACATTTTAATACTTACTTTTATTACATGTTCTATAGACAAAACATTTAAACTTGAGAAGCATTAGTTAATATATAACTCGGATTTTGTTATAAAAATTGGTAACTCTAAATCGATCTAGAATAAAGTAATAATAGTAATGATAGCAAATAGCGATGCATTAATCAGGCATTTATGCATAGTTATGATTATTTACAGCTTTTCTTTTTGTCGTCATCATCATCAACATGAGGTGCGCAAAAGCCCTTGGTGGGCCAGGACCGTATGCCTGATAGCCTATTTCAAGACTGCAGATGTTTTCTTTTTGCTTGGTAGGGTTGTTAGTCCTACACACAACACTCTACAGTCATATTAGACAGGGAGTTACACTTTAAAGGGGATTCGGAACCACTACTACTAGATTTCGAACAACTACAAACATCCATGGTATCGCCGGGACTCGAAGATGAAACAGAGCAACCAGAAATCTGAATTAAAAAGTTCAAATTAAATATGTTAAATATTATAGATTTCATAATAAGGAAATACTAGACTCGGATATATTAATATTTTTTGCATAATTCTATTTTGCAAGAAAAGTTAAGAAATCTTGTAAAAGAAGGTTGTACGAAAATAGTATAAAAATTGAAAGCATTTAGTGTCCTTTCATAATAAAGGATATTCCTCCAAATAGAATTCTGAACAGTTCAGGACATTTTATTCTGAGCCCGTATCACTGCGAATTCGAACTCTTACCTGCAACGATATAGGAGTATGAAAGCCATTCCATTATTCGAAATTACTCAACACACCGTTTATGGCTTCCTGAAGTAGAACAAAAACTTTTCTTCCTGGATTAAGGTTGCCATCTAGAAATAAAAGAACTGTTGCCGGGATCATAAGGAATTTAAAGAAAGCCATCTTCGGCCTTGTAGATAAGGGAAAATGACAATGAAGACAGTGTAAATAAACTGTCCTTTGTTGTCGCATAAAAAAAAGGGGGAAGGACTCTTGAAGGGTGGGGTAGGCCAGATGGGTGACATTAAAGCCTGAAGCCTCCGATGTCCTTCTGTCGTTGTCTCCTTAAATTTCTCTTTTGTCTCTATAATAATATTTTTGACGCCCTTTCTTTTTTTCATTACGAGTTCGTGTCTGGATGGTGGGCGGAAAGGAAGACATTGCCTGTGGCGATGGAGCTTTCAGAATGGAAGGCCTCGCTCTGTCACCCTGGGGGCCTCGTTTTCTGGGGAACTCGTAGCTGTTCTTGTTGACAGCCTGCTTAACATCCTGCGTTCTGAGAAAAGTTTTATTTGAAGGCGCCAAAGGAAGACAATGGAATTTTTTGGAGGGAATAAATTTACTTGACAGTTGCTATTTTTATAAAATAGTTGTGGCAGCAGGTTGACATTTTGATATTTGTGAACGAAAGAAAGAAGCTTGAATTCAGCTAAAAAAAATGTTTCGAATTAAATCGTATGGTTTAGAGAGGCTTTTCATGGTAAATTTATTAAAAATAGAAATTTCAAATATGTTTTTGGCCCTTCCTATTAGTAAATCATTCTATATTTGTAAATATTAATACTTGTTTTTATTATACCTTCAATCGACAAAATATTACAACTTAAGAAGTAATATTTAATACATAACTAAGATTTCGTTATAAAATTGGTAACTGGAATTAAATCGAGAATAAAGGAACGTAATAATAGTAAATAATCATAGCTGTGCATTAATCAGGCATTTATGCATAGCTATGATTATTTAAAGCTTTTCTTTAAGTCCTCATCATCCTCAGTTGGGCAACAGGCCCATGGTGGGCCAGGACCGTATGCCTACTAGCAGATTTCAGGACTGAAGATGTTTTCTTTTTTACGTGGTAGGGTTGTTAGTCCTACGCCCAACGCTCTTCAGTCATACTATCCTGGGACCTACGGTTTAAAGTGGATTTCGAACCACCACAAAAGTTCCATGGCCCTGCCGGGATTCGAAATCGAAACCTGTGGTATCGAGTGCTAGAGCGCTAGCCACTCGGCTATCAGGCCACCCGGAACTAAGGACCAAGTATATTTTAAAATATTGTTATTATATTATATATTCTTCTTCTTCATTGGCGCAACAACCCAATTGTGGGTCAATGGCCGTGTTCCTTTTGGCAGATTACGAGACAGGATATAATGTTCTCTTTTACGTTATGTTGTTGTCATCCCTATGACCAACGCTCTACAATTATATTAGACCGGGTCCTAAGGTTTAAAGTGCATTCCTAACCATTACAAAAATTCCATGCCACCACCGGGATTCGAACTCAAATTCTATGGCCCCAAGGGCCAATTACTCGACCATCAGGCCCCAATATTGAGATCCAGAGGGATTAAAAAAACCAGACTGTTCGTTTTCCATTATTTTTAATGTAAACAATTTCTATTTACCCAATTAAAAAAAAACTTTAGTTTGAAATTTTATGTCCTATTGTTTCCCTAAATGTTATCTGCCGCCATTTTTTGCAGAATTCAAAATGAGAGGGATAACGTGATTTTAATTCAAATAGACCGTCATATATTACCATCTGTGGATGCTATTTAAAGTTAATAAAAAGTTACATGTATAAATAATGCTATAAATTACACGAAGAATTGTTAAACTAAATAACTCTTTGATAATGAGTTGTTTGAAAGTTATTCTTACCTGTTAGGCATAAAAGAGTGGAAGCATAGCTCTCAATTATTCACAGTTTAAAAGTTGAGCAAACTTGAGAAGTCTCGATTTCTAATTAAGAAGGAAAAACTTTTTTTCCCAGCTCGTTTACATTTTTCCTCTCATGGTTAGGATTCAACACAAAATAAATATAAAAAGAAAATGGCGCAGTTATTCGGTATCTTTCAAGTAAATAACCTTTTCGTTTTTATTATTGTCGTTATTATTTCCCCTTTATTTCAAAGAATAAAGTTTTGACTTAAGAATAAGTTTTTAAAAGCGGTACAAGTTAAATTAACTATTCTTCAAAAAGCTTTTAAGAGTTAACGCTTTCTTTTTCAAAATGTGTAACTTTTTTACGTGTTCAAACAGGTTATTTTAATGAAAATGATTGAATGATAATGGAAACAAACTGGAATATTTTGTATTATGGTTCATAACCTGAATTTAATTAATTTTTTTAAGTGATTTGGTATTTATTCAGTGAAGCTTTTTATATTATAGCAAAATTGCCATGAAACCAGAAAACCAAATGAAGCATAATTGCCTAATATATATATATGTATTGAAATACTTTAAAATATTTTCATAAACATTTTATGATGAACATCTTTATCAATTTCTTTTTTGAAATTGGTTTTTAATAAGTATCTATATTAAAATGAAATAATAATTTTAGTAAAATGTTTAGACAAAGATATAATCTTTTGAAAATACTATTCAAAAGATTTTTTTTGTATGCAAACGTATATTACTTTAGTAATACTTAAGTGTAAATATTTTCAATGTAGAAACTATTTTGTTGTGCTCTTAAATTTGAAATTTTCCCTTAATTATGTTGAAAATTGTTCTTAGATTTTCAAGATTTATACGTGAAAAATTGCGAATTGAAATTGATATATCATAAATATAATTCAACCTTAAATGGAAATTTAAAAGTGTCTTTTAATTTATATAATTAAAATATTTTTTGTGATTTCATATCAGTTTTTCAGATTAAAACAAAATAATAGGAGTATTTCTTCTTCAATGGCGCAACAATCCCATGAGGAGTCAAGGCCGTCTACCTACTGGCTAATTCCGAAATAGGAGATGTTTTCCTTTTACGTGGTAGGGTTGTTAGCCCTACCCTTTATTGTCAAATTAGGCCGAGACCTATGGTTTATATTGGATTCCGAAACAATATGTTTAATTTGTTGTTTCTTATCCCACTTTAGATAGCAATATCAAGACCATGCCCAAGAACCTGTGTGGTCTCATGGTAGGGGAGAGGTAGGTCAAAAGGTCTCATGGTAGGTCAAAAAGGGGAGAGAGTAGCTTCTGTTGCGATGGAGCACCGCCTTAGGTAGAAGTCTGAATAGCCTTCGCAACGCTGACTTCTTAACTAGGTAGGGTTGTGATCCCTACACCAAAGGCTCTACCGTCCTATTAGAACCGGGACACATGGTTTAAAAGGAATTCCGAACAACTACAAACACCCATGGCATCGAGAACCAGAAATAGGAATTAAAAGTTGAAATTAAATATATTAAACATTATATATTTCATAATAAAGAAATACTACACTCAGATTTATAAATATTTTTACTTAATTCTATTTTGTAAGAAAGGAAGGAATCGTGTAAAAGAAGGAAAAAAAAAAGGTTATACGAAAATAGTTTACAAATTGAAAGCATTTACTGTCCTTTCACAATAAAGGATATTCCTCTAAATAGAATTCTGAGGACATTTTATTCCGAGCCGTATCACTGCGAATTCGAACTATTACCTGCAACGATATGGTGGTATGAAAGCCCTTTCATTATTCTAAATGACTCGACAATACGAACACAGTAGACCAAAAACTTTCCTTCATGGAATAAGGTTGCCATCTAGAAACAAAAGAACTGTTGCCGGTTCCATAAGGAATTTAAAGAAGGCCATCTTCGCCCTTGAAGCTAAGGACAAATGACAATGAAGACAATGTAAATAAACTGCTCTTTGTTGTCACGAAAAAAAAAAAAAAAAGGGGGTAGGCCCCTGAAGGGGTGGGTAGGTAGTCCATATGGGTGACATTAAAGCCTGAAGCCTCCAATGCCCTTCTGTCGTTGTGTCCTTAAATTTCTCTTTTGTCTCTACAATAACGTTTTTTGCAGCCTTTTCTTTTTTTATTGTGAGTTCGTGTCTGGATGGTCGGCGGAGAGGAAGTCATTGCCTGGGGAGATGGAGCTTTCAGGATCGAAGGCCTCGCACTGACCCCCTGAGGGCATCGTTTTCTGGAGAACTGAGCTGTTCTTGTTGACAGCATGTTTAACATCCGCCGTTCTGAGAAAAACTTTTATTTTAATGCGCCAAAGTAAGACATTGGAATTTTGGGAAGGGAATAAATTTTCCAGACAATTGCTATTTTTATAAATAGTTGTGGCAGCAGGTTGACTTTGGATGATATTTTTTTTGAACGAAGGAAAGAAGCTTGAATTGAGCTGCAAAATGTTTTGAATTAAATGGTATTGTTTAGAAAGGCTTTTAACGGCAAATTTATTAAAGAAATAGAAATTTCAAATATGTTTTGGGCACTTCCTAATAGAAAAATCATTTCATGTTTGTAAATATCAATACTTGTCTTTTTTACACATTTAATCAACAAAATATTTCAGCTTGAGAAGTATTATTTAATATATAACTAAGATTTTGGTTATAAAAATTGGTAACTGGAATTAATTCGAGAATAAAAAGCTCGTAATGATAGTAAATATTCATAGCTATGCATTAATCAGGTAGTTATGCATAGCTATGATTATTTACAGCTTTTCTTTATGTCGTCGTCATCATCATTTAAGAGCTCAGGAAAATATTTTTACTTTAAAAATATTTAGATAATTATTTACGTTAAAGTATTACTAAAATAATAACGATAGAATACAAAAAAAAAAAAAATTGATGAATAATATTATGAAAAGGTTATCAGATTTTTCTCTAAATATTTTAATAAAAATTATTTCATTTTAATACAGATAAGTATTGACCACTGATTTCAAAAAGAAGTTGTATCATGAACATAATTATATTTCTAAGAAGTTTATGAAAATCTTTTAAAGTATTTCAATGCGTATACATATTTTAATTAATTAGGCTTCATTTCTGAAGTTTTATATTATTATATGAAAATATTTCACTGATAAAGTACCAAATCTTTTGAAAAAAAAAAATTCAATTCAATTTATGAACCATAATACAAAATATTCTAGTTTGTTTCCATTATCATTCAATCATTTTCATTAAAATAACCTGTCTGAACACGTGAAAAAGTTATACATTTTGAAAAGAATGCGTTAACTCTTAAAAGCTTTTGAAAAATAGTTAATTTAATTGTACCGCTTTTAAAAACTTATTCTTAAGTCAAAAAGTCTTCATTCTTGAAAATAAAGGGGGGGAAATAATGACAAAAATAATAAAAATGAAAAGGTTAGTTACTTGGAAGATACTGAATAACTGCGTCTTGAATTTTTGTATTTATTTTGTGTTGAATCCCCTAACCATGAGAGGAAAAATGTAAACAAGCTGGGAAAAAGTTTTTCCTTCTTAATTAGAAATCGAGACTTCTCAAGTTTGTTCAACTTTTAAGCAAGTGAATAATTGAGAGCTATGCTTCCTCTCTTTATGCCTAACAGGTAAGAATAACCAAGTTTTCAAACATCTCATTAGCAAAGAGTTATTTGGTTTAACAATTGATTTGTGTAATTTATAGCATTATTTATTCATGCAACCTTTTATTAACTTTAAATAGCATCCACAGATGGCAGTGCCTGTCGATATATTTGAATTAAAAGTCACATGATCCCTCTCGTGGTGTATTCCTGGGAAGAAGAAGAAAGAGGGAGCGGAGCAAAAAATGGCGGCGGATAAGTATAGGGAAATAACAGGATGTAAAATTTTATATTAATGTAGAGATAGTTTAAATTAAAAATAATGAAAAACGAACAGTCTGTTTTTTTTATTCCTCTTGTTGTCAATATTGGGATATGATGGCTGAGGGATTGGAGCTCAGTACCACAGGTTTACAGTTATAATCCCGGCGGTGCCAGGGAATTTTGCTGTAGTTTGAAATCCATTTTAAACCGTAAGTCCCAGTCTAATATGGCTGTCGAGCTTTGGACGTAAGATTAACAACCCTACCACATAAAAAGAAAACATCTCTAGACTAGAAGTCTGCTAGTAGGCATACGATCCTGTCCCAAAATGGGGCTGTTGCGCATCTCATGAAGATGTAGATGATGATGATAATGACGACTTAACGAAAGATGTAAATAATCATAGCTATGCATAAATGCCTGATTAATGCATAGTTATGATTATATGCTATCATTAGTATATCCTTTATTCTCGAATTATTTCCAGTTACCAGTTTTTATAAAAAAATCTTTGTTGTACATAAAATAATACTTTTCGAGTTTAAATATTTTGCCCATTGAATGAGTAATAAAAGCAAGTATTAATATTTACAAACATTGAATGATATTTTTTTCTAGCAGGAATACCATAAATTTATTTGAAATTTCTATTTCTTTAATAAATTTGCCATGAAAAGCCTTTCTAAGCAATACAATTTAATTCGAAACATTTTTAGCTGAATTCAAGCTTCTTTCCTTCGTTCAGAAATATCATCAAAGTCAACCTGCTGCCACAACTATTTATAAAAAATATAGCAATTGTCTAGAAAATTTATTCCCTACCAAGAATTCTAATGTCTTCCTTTTTGCGCCTTAAAATAAAACCTTTTCTCAGAACGCTGGATGTTGAACAGGCTGTCAACAAGAACAGTTCCGAGTTCTCCAGGAAACGAGGCCCACAGGGGGACAGAGCGAAGCCTTCGATTCTGAAAGCTCCATCTCCCCGGGCAATGCCTTCCTCTCCGCCCACCATCCAGACACGAACTCGCAATAAAAAAAAAAAAGAACCGGCGGCAAAAAAAATAGTATTGTAGAGACAAAAGAGAAATTTAAGGAGACAACGACAGAAGGCCATTGGAGACCTCAGGCTTTAATGTCACCCATCTGGCCTACCCCACCTTTCAAGGGTCCTTCCCCTTTTTTTTTTTTATGCGACAACAAAGGACAGTTTATTTACACTGTCTTCATTGTCATTTGCCCTTATCTTCAAGGCCGAAGATGGCTTTCCTTAAATTCCTTATATACCCGACAAGAGTTCTTTTATTTCTAGACGGCAACCTTATTCCATGAAGGAAAGTTTTTGTTCTACTTCAGATAGCCATAAAAGGGGTGTCGAGTAATTTCGAATAATGGAATAGCTTTCATACCACCATATCGTTGCAGGTAATAGTTCAAATTCGCAGTGATACGGGCTCGAAATATAATGTCCCGTGTATTTCGATGTTACAATGTTCAAGATTATATGTAGAGGAATATCTTTTATTATAATAGGATAGTAAATGCTCTCAATTTGTATACTATTTTAGTTTCCTTAACCTTTCTTTCAAAATAGAGTTTAGTAAAAAATATTAAAATATTTGAGTCTAGTATTTCCTTTTAAGAAATCTATATTGTTTAATATATTTAATTTCACTTTTATTTTATATTTCTGGGAATCGTTGCCACATATTTCTGGTTCCTATCCCAGCAGTGACATGGATGTTTTTAGTGGTTCGGTATCCACTTTAAATCGTAGGGTTCCGGTCTAATATGACTGTAGAACCTTTGGGGTAGGGCTGACAACCCTCCTCCGTAAGAAATTAGCGTCGCGCAGACAAGTCACAACAGGTGGTGCTCCATCACAAGAGAAGCTGCCCTGCCTCCTTTCCCTCCCTACCCTCAGACCACATGGGGACTTGGACTAGATGTTGTTGTTTATCAAGTGGAATAAACAACGAGTCCAACGATTTGCTTCGGAATTTGTTTTAAACCATAAGTTTCGGTCTAATATGACTGTAGAGCGTTTGGCGTAGGACTAGCAACACTACCACTTAAAAAGAAAACCTCTCCGGTCTTGAAATCTGTTAGTAGGCGTACGGTCCTGGCCCACCATAAGGCTGTTACGCCACAGATGATGATGACTTAAATAAAAGCTGTAAATAATTATAGCTATGCATAAATACCTGATTAATGCATAGCTATGATTATTTACTATCATTACTATTATCATTACTACTACCCTTATTATGATAATTTATTCCGGAATTATTTCCATTTACCAATTCTTATAACCAAAATCTTAGTTATATATGAAATAATACTTCTCAAGTTGAAATATTTTGTCATTAAAAGTGCAAAAAAAGCAAGTATTATATTTACAAATATAGAATTATTTATCTAGTAGGAAGTACCATAAGCATATTTGACATTTCTATTTCTTTAATAAATTTGTCACGAAAAGTCTTTCTAAACCATGCAATTTAATTAAAACAATTTTTCCAGCTGAATTCAAGCTTCTGTCCTTCATTCAAAAACATCATCAAAGTCAACCTGCTGCCACAACTATTTATAAAAATAGCAACTGTCTAGTAAATTTATTTCCTTCCAAATATTCTAATATCTTCCTTTGGCGCCTTAAAATAAAACTCTTCTCAGAACGCTGGATGTTAAACAGGCTGTCAACAAGAACAGCTCTGAGTTCTCCAGAAAACGAGGCCTCAGGGGACAGAGCGAGGCCTTTGATCCTGAAAGCCCCATCTCCCCAGGCAATGTCCTCCCCCCGCTCACCATCCAGACACGAACTCACAATAAAAAAAAAAAGAAAAGGCAGCAAAAAATATTATTGTAGAGACAAAAGAGAAATTTAAGGAGACAACGACAGAAGGACATTGAGGGCTTCAGGCTTTAATGTTACCCATCAGGCCTAACCCACCCCTTCACTCACAATGACCCCTTTTTTCGTGACAATAAAGGGCAGTTTATTTACTCTGCCTTCATTGTTATTTGTTCTTATCTTCAAGGCCGAAGATAGCTTTCCTTAAATTCCTTATGACCCCGGCAACAGTTTTTTATTTCTAGATGGCAGAGAGACTAGATGGATTTTATTTCTAGATATTCCCTGAGGAAAGTTTTTGTTCTACTTCAGGTAGCCTTAAACGGGGTGTCGAGTCATTTCGAATAATGGAACGGCTTTCATATCCCATATCGTTGCAGGTAATAGGTCGAATTCGCAGTGATACGGGCTCCGAGTAAAATGTCCTGGACTGTTCAGGATTCTATTTGGGGAAATATCCTGTTATATGAAAGGACACTAAATGCTTTCAATTTGTAGACTATTTTTGTACAAAATTCTTTTACAAAATTCCTTAACCTTTCTTGCAAATTAGAATTAAGCAAAAAATATCAATATATCTGAGTCTAGTATTTCCTTATTATGAAATATATAATGTTTAATATATTTAATTTCGACATTTAATTCATAATTCTGGCTCTCGATGCCATGGGTTTCAGGGTTCAATCCCAGCAGTTAGATAGATGTTTGTCATAAGTTAGCTCCTTGACCAACAAATCGCTTATAGTAACAAAAAATAACTTTTTGTTCCAATAAATAGTAATTTTTAAAAAAAATTGTAGATTTATTTATTCAACTATATCTAACAAAATAAAATACATTATTATTTATGCACAAAAACGACAAAAAAAAATTTGAGACAGTCTACATTTAATAAGAGCTCCACCGAGAATTAAAAGATTCTTAACAAGGATTTCGTAACAGATTCCATTTTGTATGAGATTATCAGATTTCACTTTGAACATTTTAATTAGATCTCTTGATACTGATTAAAATCTCATCCGTTATGAGGACAAATCCGTTTTAACAGAAAACAATCTAATGATGATTTCAGCCACAAGGGGAAAACAGTTAAGGCCATTACCAAGTTCAAAACATAAATTTTAATTTAACTTTTAAGACAATAACAGAATACTTTGTTTGGAGTTTATTTCGAAATATAGATGAAGCCTGATATTTTATTCTGTATTTTGATAAATCATTTCAGATGTTTTTAATTGGATTATATGCATCCACATTTAATGAACTTTAGAACTGGGAAGGTGTTTTATAAATTTAAAAGCATATTTCATCACATTATAAGATAATAGGGTCTTTTATAACAACTGGATTGTATGCTTGTACCTATGCGTTTCTTTTGATTTTTTTTTAACTTTCTGTTTAATTCAGTTCGGCACAAATAAAAATATAAAAAATGCTGCAATCATGTACCGATACTAAATCTGTTACATAATATTTCTAATTTTAGCAGATTTTCCCCAAAGCAGACATATTTAAGTATTTACGGAATTCAGTACCAGTTCATATCAATAATCAAAATTTTAATTAAGTTTTGATTATTGATATGAACTGGTACTTGTGATGATATTTTTTAACGAAGGAAAGAAGCTGGAATTCAGCTAAAATTTTTTTGAATTAAATTGTATGTTTTTAAAAGGCTACTCATAGTAATTTTATTAAAGACATAGAAATTTCAAATGTTTTCGGCACTTCTTGCTAGAAAAGTCATTCTATATTTGCAAATATAAATACTTCAATACCATGAACACATTCCATGGCAAAATATTTAAACTTAAGAAGTATTACGTAATATATAAGAATGATTTTGTTATAACAATTGGAAATTTTAAATAATTCGAGATTAAAGGATTTTAATAATAGTAATGACAGTAAATAATCATAGCTATGTATTAATCAGGCATCTATGCATCTCTATGATTATTTACAGCTTTTTTAAGTCGTTATCATCATCATCATCATCATCATCATCATGAGTGGCGCAACAGCCCCATGGTGGGCCAGGACCGTATGCCTACTAGCAGATTTCACGTCTGGAGAAATTTTCTTTTTACTTGGTAGGGTTCTTAATCCTACGCCCAACGCTCGACAGTCGTACTAGCGTGGGACCTACAGTTTAAAGTGGAGTCCGATACATTACAAGCATTCCATGGGACCACCAGGATTCTAACTCGAAACCTGTGGCACCGAGCGCCAATCACTTAACCGTCATGCCCCAACATTGACATCTAGAGGGATTAAAAATAATTTTGTTCGTTTTCCATTATTTTTAATGTAAACAATCTCTATTTACATATTTTAAAAATAATAATTTAAAATTTTAAACCTATTATTTCACGATATGCTATCCACCAGCATTTTTGCGCCGTTCCCTCTTTCTTCTTCCCAGAATCCAACACGAGAGGGATCACGTGATTTTTAATTCAAGTAGATCGTCAGGTACTACCATCTGTGTATGCAGTTTAAAGTTAATAAAAGGTTGCATAAATAAGTAATGCTATAAAATACACGAAGAATTGTTAACTAAATAGCTCTCTGCTAATGAGATGTTTGAAGACTCTGTTATTCTTACCTATTAGGTATAAAATAGTGGAAGCACAGCTCTCAATTATTCAGCAACTTAAAAGTTGAGCCAACTTGAGAAGTCTCGATTTCTAATTAAGAAGGAAAAACTTTTTTCCCAGCTCGTTTACATTTTTCCTCTCATGGTTAGGATTCAACACAAAATAAACACAAAAAAAAAAAAAAAAAAAAAAAAAAAGAACTCAGTTATTCGATATCTTCCAAGTAAATAATCTTTTCGTTTTTAGTATAGTCGTTATTATTTCCCCGTTTATTTTCAAGAATAAAGTCTTTCACTTAGGAATAAGTTTTTAAAAGCGGTACAAGTTAAATTAACTATTCTTCAAGTGCTTTTAAGAGTTAACGCTTTCTTTTCAAAATATATAACTTTTTACTTGTTCAGACATGTTATTTTAATGAAAATGATTGAACGATGATGGAAATAAACTAGAATATTTTGTGCTATGGTTTATAATCTGAATTTAATTAATTGTTTTCAAAAGTTTTTGTACTTATTCAATGAACCTTTTTATATTATAACAACACTTCAGAAATGAAGCCTAATTACCTAAAATATACACTCAAGAGCCAAAACATTATGACCATCCCCTACATTTTACAACGAACTCGCCTGGATGACGTGGTAGGCACGTGATCAGGTGGAAGTGGTATTTAACTGGTATTAAGTGGTGGTATTAATCCATGCCAAGGCGGGCTGAAGCTGTGTTGCGCGCCAAAGGTGGGCCAACTCGTTATTGACAGGTGGTCATAATGTTTTGGCTCTTGAGTGTATATACGCATTGAAATACTTTAAAACTTCTTAGAGAAATAATTATGTTCATGATACAATTTCTTTTTGAAATTAGTTGTCAATACTTATCTGTATTAAAATGAAATAATGTTTTATTAAAATATTTAGAGAAAAATATGATGACCTTTTCAAAATATTGCACATCAAATTTTTTTTTGTATTCTATCGTATATTATTTTATTTATACTTCAACATAAATAATTATCTAAATATTTTCAATGCAATGATGATGACGACGACATAAAGAAAAGCTCTAAATCATAGCTATGCATAACTGCCTGATTAATGCATAATTTACTATCATTACGATCCTTTATTCTCGAATTAATTTCAGTTACCAATTTTTATAACCAAAATCTTAGTTATATATTAAATAATACTTCTCAAGTTGAAATATTTTCATGATTAAATGTGTAAAAAAGACAAGTATTGATATTTATAAACATGAAATGATTTTTCTAGTAGAAAGTGCCAAAATCATATTTAAAATTCCTATTTCTTTAATAAATTTGCCGTGAAAAAGCCTTTCTAAACCACACGATTTAATTCGAAACATTTTTTAGCTGAATTCAAGCTTCTTTCCTTCGATCAGAAATATAATCAAAGTCAACTTACTGCCACAACTATTTATAAAAATAGCAATTGTCTAGAAAATTTATTCCCTTTCGAAAAATTCCAATGTCTTCCTCCGAGCCTTAAAATAAAACTCTTCTCAGAACGCTAGATGTTAAACAGGCTGTCAACAAGAACAGCTCTGAGTTCTCCAGAAAACGAGGCCCCCAGGGACAGAGCGAGGCCTTCGATTCTGAAAGCTCCATCTCCTCGGGCAATGTCTTCCTCTCCGCCGACCATCTAGACACGAACTCACAATAAAAAAGAAAGGGCGGCAAAAATATTATTGTAGAGACAAAAGAGAAATTTAAGGAGACAACAACAGAAGGACATTGAAGGCTTCAGGCTTTAATGTCACCCATCTGGCCTACCCCACCCTTCACGGGTCTTTACCCCCTTTTTTCGTGACAACAAAGGGCAGTTTATTTACACTGCATTCATTATCGTTTGTCCTTATCTTCAAGGCCGAAGATGGCTTTCTTTAAATTCCTTATGACCCCGGCAACAGTTCTTTTTATTTCTAGATGGCAACCTTATTCCACGAAGGAAAGTTTTTTTGTTCTACTTCAGGTAGCCATAAACGAGGTGTCGACTAATTTCGAATAATGGAACGGCTTTCATACCACATATCGCTGCAGGTAATAGTTCGAATTCGGAGTGATACGGGCTTTGAATAAAATGTCCTGGACTGTTCAGAATTCTATTTGGGAAAATATCCTGTATTATGAAAGGACACTAAATGCTTTCAATTTGTAGACTATTTTCATGCAAAATTCTTTTTCAAAATTCCTTAACCTTTCTTGCAAAAAATAGAATTAAAAAAAAATATCAATATATCTGAGTCTAGTATTTCCTTATTATGAAATATGTAATGTTTAATATATTTAATTTCGACATTTAATTCATAATTCTGGCTCTCGATGCCGTAGGTTTCGGCTTTCAATCCCAGCAGTTAGATGGATGTTTGTAATAAGTTAGCTCCTTGACCAACAAATCGTTTATAGTAACAAGAAATAACTTTTTGCTCCAATAAAGTGTAATTTTTAAAAAATTTGTCGATTAATTTATTCAACTATATCTAACAAAATTATTATTTATGCACAAAAACAATAAAAAATAAATTTGAGACAGTCAATATTTCATAACAACTCCACCGAGAATTAGAAAGATTCTTAACAAGGATTTCGTAACAGATTCCTTTCTGTATGAGATTATCAGATTTCACTTTGAGCATTTTAATTAGATCTCTTGATACTTATTAAAATCTCATCCGTTATGAGGACAAATCCGTTTTAACAGAAAACAATCTAATGATGATTTCAGCCACAAGGGGGAAACAGTTAAGGCCATTGCCCTGTTCGAAACATAAATTTTAATTTAAATTTAAGACAATAACAGAATACTTTGTTTGGAGTTTATTTCGAAATATAGATGAAGCCTGATATTTTATTTTGTATTTTGATAAATCATTTCAGATGTTTTTAATTGGATTATATATTTAATGAACTTTAGAACTAGGAAATTGCTTTATAAATTTAAAAGCATATTTCATCACATTATAAGGTAATAGCATCTTAAAATTGTACGGTAAGTTTTGTACTCAGTGTTTTCCTCTTGATTTTTTTTTTTTTTCACTTTCTGTTTAATTCAGTTCGACACACAAAAATATTAAAATATCTGAGTCTAGTATTTCCTTATTATGAAATATATAATGTTCAATATATTTAATTTCGACATTTAATTCATATTTCAGGCTCTCGATGCCGTAGGTTTCGGGTTTCAATCCCAGCAGTGAGATGGATGTTTGTAGTAAGTTAGCTACTTGTCCAACAAATCGCTTATAGTAACAAGAAATAACTTTTTGCTCCAATAAATAGTAATTTTTAAAAAATTATTTCTGGCGCTCGATGTAAAAATGTGACAAATACTGCAATCATGTATTGATAACAAATCTCAGTTATATGAATTTTCTAATTTTTGCAGATATTCCCTACAGCAGACGTGTTTGCGGAATTCAGTACCAGTCATATCAATAATCAAAACTTTAATTAAGTTTTGATTATTGATATGAACTGATATGCTCCACATATTCAATAACACATTTACTACTACTATTAAATCACACCCCATAACAGTGTCTAGAACAGAGTTGCCCCTATAAAGTTCAAGAATTATGTGGGTGAGATGTGACGTTCTAAAATCATATGAGACGGACCTACAGTTTAAAGGGGATTCCAAACCACTACAAACATCCATGACACCACCGAGATTCGAACACGAAACCTGTCGTATCGTGTACCAGAGTGCTAGCCACTCGGCCATCAGGCCCTCAATAACACATTTAACAGTCTCAGATAGAATTTTTACCACCACTCAGCGATAAGATGAATTCCTTCCGAATACTAAGTTTGCACGTCGCAGTACGCAGCCAAGCAAAAATCTGTTCTCTTGCCCTTGAGACTTCAGATTGGCTAATGTTTTGCGACTTGCAGTCTTAGCATCTGGTGGGAAACCGGCTTTTACTAAGACGTTTTCTTTTATTTGCAGAGAATTAAATTCACAACGCTAGAGCCGTTTCTTGACATTCTCGAATACTACAAATCTGTTTTCCTAACTCACAAAAATTCAGCTATTTATAACTTGTTCTATCGTAAATAGAATCAGGATTTTTCAATTCATGCAATGTATTGGACAGCCAAAAAGTTGTTAAAGTAAATGTAAAAATGAATAAATACATAGTTATTGAATCGCATACATAATTCTAAACAAATTAAAAATCAAAATTATTGCTGACAATATAGATTGTCGTTGTTGGAAAAATCAGTTTTTAACGAATTTATTATAAAATAACGAACCAAACTCGTTATCGTTTATAAATATTTAAGTGCAGAAAAGTCGATTTACTTTGCAATTTGTATTTGGTTTATGGGTTTATAATGAAAAAGTTTCTTGTTGTTAAGCGACGAGTTTCTTGTTTATAATGAACGGTTAGTTAGGTTAGGTTAGTCTCTTTACAGTCATTTTTTGCACACTTTTAGGCTAATTAGACCGGAACCTACAATTTAACGTGGATTCCGAACCACAAACAAACATTTATGCCACAACCAGGATACGACACTGAAGCAGCGAAGGCCAGAGCGCTAGCCAATTGGTCTTCAGGCCACTTAAAAGAACGAGTTTTTAGTTTATAATATATGGGGAAATTCGTATATGATTTATTGGTTTATAATGAACTATACTAATGTTTTAGCGAGTTTCCTGTTTATTATGAACGAGTTTCCTCTTTATTATGAACGAGTTTCTTTTTTATTATGAACGAGTTTCTTTTTTTATTATGAACGAGTTTTTTTATTATGAACGAGTTTCTTTTTTATTATGAACGAGTTTCTTTTTTTATTATGAACGAGTTTTTTTTTATTATGAACGAGTTTCTTTTTATTATGAACGAGTTTCTTTTTTTATTATGAACGAGTTTCTTGGTTTATAATATACGGGGCAATTTGTATTGGTTTATAATGAACGAGTTTCTTGTTAAAAAAGGACGAATTTCTTATATAATATAAACGAGTTTCTTGGTTTATAATATACGAATAAATTCGTATTTGGTTTGTTGATTTATAATGAACGAATATATTACAATGTTTATTTTACAATATTTAATACAATTTAATGTCATCAGTGCCATTAATGATTATCAGCCTTAAATGAGTCATGATTGTATCTTTGTTCAATATCTTTAGCATAAACCTAGATATCTTTTTGCACTAGATGTAGCCTGTATAGTGATACATTAAAATAAATTAAACTAAAATTAAACGAGGCAAAAATAAAAATCTTTAATATATAAATGGCATTTCGTAATCATTTTCACCTGTTTTCTTTTCACTTGTCTTTGTAATAAATTTTTAAAATTATGGTAACCTCGTATATTTCAGTTTTAGTAAAGATACAACAAACATTTGTCTTAAGGAATTTATGAATAAAAATAAACGACACAGCGGATAAATGCTATGAGATATATATGAGAAAGAAAACAAATCCTGGATATCTGATATGAATGTCTGTAACTGAGCATTCATATCTGAGTTAATATATAGCCATGCTATTTCCTCTTTGTAGGTTAGGAAAGATGAGATGAGATAGAGAACATGAAAATAATAGGATATAAACACTGCAGCTGCACTTGAATAATGTCTGTGCCTCTCAAATGCTGTTCCGCCCATAACAACGAACGAAAAGGAATAGCAACAGTCAGTTGGAACAAAATGAAAATAATAAGTTCTTCTGCCTGCTTTCTGTCCTGGTCTTTGTCATGTTTTTATGAGCCACCAATAAATACTAATGACAGCGGGAATAGTTTTAATTATATTATTGATTTTTATCCTATATATTCTATATTCCCTATATTATTTCAACTACTATTCTATATTCCTCATATTATTTCTACTATTGTTCTATATTATCCATACCATTATACTACTATTCTACATTCCCTATACCATTATGTCACAAATAATTAGGAAAATAATTAACGCATGAATTATGAACATCATGAAATAATAAATTCAATTTTCATCCACTTGATAAATTGATGAACAAGCTATGAACCATTGAGCTAATTTTTGATTTACATACCTTTTTTTATAAAACAAAAGGGAATAACGATGTGACAAAGATATAACTTTGGTGAGGGATGTAACTTTGATGACGACAATAATGTAACTTTGGTGACGTGACAATGATGTAACTTTGGTGACGTGACAATGATGTAACTTTGGTGACGTGACAATGATGTAACTTTGGTGATGTAATATTGATGTCACTTTGGTGAGGGAATAATGATGTAACTTGAGTGATAATATTGATGTAATGTTGGTGATGGAATAATAATGTGACCACGATGTAACTTGACCACGAATAATGACTTGACAATTATGTAACTTTAGTGATATAATAACGATGTAACTTGAGTGGTATAACATTGATGTAAAGTTGAGTGATGGAATAATTATGTGTTAACGAAATAAGTTCGGTGAGGGAATGATGAAATGACAATGATGTAATTTTTGTTGATATAATAATGACGTAACTTTGAGTGATGTAATATTGATGTAAGTTGGGTGACGAAATATTGATACGACAATGATGTAACTTTGGTGAGGGAATAATGGCGTGACAATTATGTAACTTTGATGATGTAATATCTATGTAAGATGAGTGATGGAATAATGTAACTTTTATAACTAATTAAGTTCATAATTTGATAAAATTTATAATAGTTGAATATTTATACAATTACGAATTTGATTTTGTTTAATTTCATACACCAATGCTTTCATGTACATGATTTTCATGGTGTTAAAAAACTCACTGGTAGTTTTTAAATCTCGTAGATACTTTATTTATTAAATAATTTTTACTTTTTGATTAATTTCTGTTACAATTTCCGCTTGAATTAAAATTGCTTGGCATTCATCAATAGCATGAGACAATGGCTGAGACATTAGAATATTTTTTACAATTCGAACATTTTCTGGTTCTTTCGTATCAGGCGTATGCTAAAGATGGATTGCTCTTAATAACCTCAGCTCTCATAATAATATAAGCAATCGATCATTTTTTTTTTTTATTTTTTTATTTCCAATGGCAGATTATGAACAGTTACAGCAATAAAAGAACAACGAAAAATAAAAAAGAACAGAGAATACAAACAAAAGCATGCTGGAACAGAGTTCATTAATCTAACATAGTATCTCTAGCCACCCAATATCACTCGGCGAGAAAGTCTTGCTCAGAGCAGGACAGTGAAGTAGATGCGTGGAGTCCATGGCCTCTCCAGAGCTGCACAGAGTGCATATCGGTGAAGGAACAATTTTGAGTCTGTAAAGATGGTTTCGCAGGCAGTCATGCCCGGTGGCTAGTCGGAAATGAGCGACTACGACTACGTCTACGCCTTGGAACATTACATAGATTTGGGATGGCATTCTTCCAGGACTTTTGGAAAACGCTGTTATAGAGGTCTTCTTGAGCGCGGACTTTAATTGATCTTTTGATGAGATTTTTGATAGAGTGGAAGGGTATAGGACGAGATATTCTTTGTGTGATTAAAAAGCCCCCTTTAGCCAGGAAGTCGGCTTTCTCATTGCCTGGAACCCCACAGTGGGCAGGAACCCACTGGAGGACTATAGTTTTTTCAAAATGATAACGGCAATCCAATATGTCTTTGGTTTTAGGATTATTGTCAGAAACAATAGCTAACAGAGCAAGCTTTATAGTCACAGCTCTCATTTTTACAGATGGCACGGCAGCTGGGACAGTCATATGAACATTTTCAGCGTGAGCAACATGCGAATATTTTTACATTTCGAACAATTTCTGCAACTAACATTTTCTGCAGCAGTTTCCAGCTGAATTAAATGGTCTTTGACATTCATCAAGGTCATATGATATTCGAATATTTTTACGTACGAACATTTTCTGCTAAACATTTTGTGGTTCTTACGTATTATGAGAATATTTTTACATTTCGATAAATTTCTGCAATGAATAATATCTATAACGAACACTTTCTGCAACTTACATCTAATTTTTAAACTTGGCTAACGACAATTTTAACTTAGCTCTATAGATAATTTTAATTTCGATGACGGCATGTAGCAATGATATTCGAATATGTTCTAAAATCAACATTTTCTATAACGAACATTTGCTGCAATGAACAGCTTCTACGATAAATATTTTCTGCAAAACCTTTGCCCCCGAAATAGAACTTTGAACTCGAACATGTACCAATGATAATGGCAGATATATATCACTAGCTTTTGGTTAATACGTAATGAAATAATTAAGTATTTTTTTTCTTGTGTGGCAAGAAAATCTTACTATATCGATGAATAAAATTTGAAATCAGACACTTTTTTTCCATGGTGAGTAAAACATATGAAATGAATATAAGTTATAAAGTAAAAAATAATTTCAATTTAACCAAATAAGTCTCACCAGATTTTTAATTCCACCATGAACAGCTCCAAACGCTGCTTAGAATCATCAATTCGACGTTGTTTTGGGTCGATTGTGAGCTCGCGCGGCACCTACTTTGGACAGAGCTTTCGCATATCCAAATATTCATTCACGATAAGTCCAACACGTTCCTTTGATATCTTTAGGGTCTCGGCTATCTCAATCAACTTCACTTTTTACGGTTATCAGAAATTGTTTTGTGGACTTTTTTTTATGTTTTCGTTGGTAACAGCCTCTTTGGGGCGTCCACTGCGGGCATCGCCCCTCGGTGCTCATTTCGCCTCGTTCAAATTTAGCAAACCCCTTCTCTACGGTTGGTTTTCCTGGTGCAAAGTCCGTATAATGTTCATCAAGCCGAGCCTTGGCTTCAATAGTATTTTATTTTCGCCAAAAAGCAATGCTTTATTAACACGCGAAATTCCTTTTATCCATTTTTTCAAACTGACAAAAGTTGCTTCATTAAAAATGCCATAATTCACATACTAATAGTGCAACAGCTGTGAAATTTATACACGTGTCTTTTGAAAAAGTTAAGGCCAACTAAAATCATATGGATTGAATACTAGTAGAGCCATCTATGTGCCAGCCTATGAACCTTTCAGCCCACCTGTTAAATAAAAGAATTTCGCAATAAAAAAAAGTTGTTTCAATAGTTGGATGCTGTCGTGCCTTCTATAAATAGAATATATTTAAAATTCTGGAATTTTTTGCTAAAAAATAAGAACTTGGGTGAGATTTTAAATTAAAATATAATTTTAATTTAGAGTTAATTAACTGAAATTAAATTAAACTGGTTTTTAAATCTGATTTTTAAAGAAATGTTAATTAGAGCAGACAATTCCTGAAACTTTTATTTTATTTTATTGCTAATTTTTTTAAATCAAAATTAAGATTTATAATTAAAGATAAAATTACTAATTAGAAAATGTTCTTGTTTTTTTTTTTTTTTTAATTTTTATTTTTAGTGACGATATAGAAAAAACAAGATAATTGCAATTAGAAAAAAAATAACATTTAAAAACACCGAAGAAAAATTGAATTTTTTTTTTTTTTTTTGTTTTACATTTTTAAATCATTAAAAGTACAAAGAAATAAATTGAGCATAGCTGTTAGACCTTATATAGGTAAAAGAAAATATTCAAATATTAATTGAAATAAAAAAATATTGTAATAAATTAACTAAAATGAATGAATTAAAACTTAAATTAATATATATCCATTAGCCTAATTAAATATAAGTGTCAATTGAATTAAAATATAATAATTGAATATTTTAATTGAATGAATATTTAATTTGAATTCTTCCATTGTATATTTTATTTGAATGTTTGATGATGATAATAATAATAACATTTATCATAATCATACTAATTAATATATAATTAATTAATTATTCATTTAATTAAATATTATAATAATTATAATTAGTATACGTTATTACACAAATAATAATGCACACTAACGTATATTACTTTAAAATATAGTTCTTCTACTACTTCTTTTTATAATGTTCATTTCTTAAATCTAATGGCGACGAAAACTATTAATTTTATTCATATTTTTTTTTAAATATTCTTTTTTGTGTGCAGATAATTTAGAGAATAAACAACAACCAGAAAAAAAAATCTGTTCCAATTATATTTATGATTACATTGGAAAAACTGGTACGTTTAATCCTCTACGCCAAAATTCTTACAGAAGTTAATTTTGTGCAAAATGTAACCAATTGTCGTAAAACATAATAAAATATAATTTTTTAGCATATATAATTTCATGGATAAAAATTTAATCGTAATGTTTTAAGTATAGATTACGTAACTTCACTCCAAAAGCTTTCTTTTCAGTTAAATGCTTTCTCTTATCTTATTATCGGATATCTATTAACTACCACATGTAGTTTATATGTCTTTAATAGGACAAATTTATGATATTAATTTATCATTAATTATTGGTAATTATTGTTTCTTAATTTAACTTCTGTACAACTTCGCAGTTTTTTTGGAATACTTCTAATTATAACCTTTGTTTTGAGATTCAGTTTTGAATATCTGTGAATTTCAACAAGCGTTCCATAATTTACTGGAAAATAAAATATATTGAAAAGTTTGAGATTTTAAGATGTGAATACTTCTTAAAGTAGAAGTAAAAACAGCTTTTAGACCATAATATAATAATAAATAATATATGCATATATACACTGAAGTGACAAAAGTCATCGGATAGCAATATGCAAATTTTCAGATGGCAGTAGCATCGCGTAGAACCGGTATAAATGCGCAGTGCTTTCGCAGAGCTTTCATTTCTGTTCAAGCTATTCATGTGAAGAGGTTTTGACGTGATGATGACCGCACGACGGGAATTAACAGACTTTGAATGCGGAATGTTAGTTGGAGCTAGACGCATGGGTCATGCCATTTTCGGAAATCGTTAGGGAATTCAACATTCCCAGATCCACTGTGTCAAGAGTGTGCCGGAGAGTATGAAATTTCAGGCTTAATATCCCACCATGGACAGCGCAGTGGTCGACCGCCTGCACTTAACGACCGAGACCGGCGACGTCTGCAAAGAGTCGTAAATTCTAACAGACAAAGCAACACTGCGTCAAATAACCGCAGAAATCAATGTGGGACGTACAAGGACTTGTCTGTTAGAACTGTGCGGAGAAATTTGGCTTTCTTGGGCTATTCCAGCAGAAGACCGACTCGAGGGCCTTTTACTGATAGAACGACATCGCTTGCAGCGACTCTCGTGGGCACGTGAGCATATCGGTTGGTCCCTAGATGAATGGAAAACCATGGCCTGGTCCGATGAGTCACGATTTCAGTTGGTAAGAGCTGATGGTAGGGTTCGAATGTGGCGCAGACCCCACAAAGCCATGGACCCAAACTGTCAGCAAGGCACTGTTCAAGCTGGTGGTGGCTCCGTAATCGTGTGGGCTGTTTTTTCATGGCATGGACTTGGTCCTCTGGTGCGACTGGACCGAACATTGACTGGAAATGCTTATGTTCAGCTACTTTTGGAGATCACTTGCAGCCATTCATGGACTTCATGTACATAAACAACGATGGGATGTTTATGGATGACAATGCGCCATGTCACCGGGCCACAACTGTTCGCGATTGGTTTGAAGAACATTCTGGACAATTCCAACGAATGATCTGGCCACCTAGATCGCCCGACATGAATCCCATCGAGCATTTATGGGACATCATCGAGAGGTCTGTTCGTGCCCAAAATCCTGCACCATCAACGCTTTCACAATTATGGACGTCTATCGAGACAGCATTTTTGCCTTTCAATATTCCAGCAGAAGACTTCCAACGACTTGTTGAGTCCATGCCACGTCGAGTTGCTGCACTTCGCCGGGCGAAAGGAGGGCCGACACGATATTAAGAGGTATCCCATGACTTTTGTCACTTCAGTGTATATTAAATATCTTTTGTAGTGTAATATTTTGAAACACATAAATTGCATAAAAAAAAAATGAGTTATAGATGTATTATATTCTAACTCTATCGATAATTCTCTTTACCATTATCCTCTTTTATACCATATGCAAATGAGGTGCAGTTGTTTCTGAAAGTCATCCCAGGGAACAATGTTCTTTTTCATTATCCATCCATGGGCTAGTCAATTAAAAAATTAAAATTTAAATTAATAAAACAGTAATTTAAAAAATTAAAATGCACTTTTTTTGTCTCATGTATGCATGATTTAATTTTTTCATACATGCTTTATCAAATCTTTTATTATATTTTTACGTGATTTATTATATTTTTAAATGATTTATTATATTTTTAAATGATTTATTATATTTTTAAATGATTTATTATATTTTTAAATGATTTATTATATTTTTTTAAATGATTTATTATATTTTTAAATGATTTATTATATTTTTAAATGATTTATTATATTTTTAAATGATTTATTATATTTTTAAATGATTTATTATATTTTTAAATGATTTATTATATTTTTTAAATGATTTATTATATTTTTTATATGATTTATTATATTTTATATTATACTTACTCTCTGTCATCATACATAATTTTATTTTTTGTATACATAATTTATATGATATTCTATATTTTTTACATGATTTTATTTTCTGTACACATGATTTATTTGATATTTGATATTTTTAATATTATCTTATTTATCATGATACATGATTTATTTGATATGATATTTTTAATATTATCTTATTTATCATGATACATGGTTTATTTGATATTTGATATTTTTAATATTATCTTATTTATCATGATACATGGTTTATTTGATATTTGATATTTTTAATATTATCTTATTTATCATGGTACATGATTTATTTTTTTTTTTATATGTCTTTACATAATCTTATTTTTTGTCAAACATGATTTATTTGTATTTCTTAAATTGCTGTTATTATTCATTTTGCTATTATTATTCATTTTATGATTTTATTTTTGTGATGTACATATGCATTTGACATTTATACATAACATAAAAAGTGCAATAATATTGTCTTAGCTTACTCTATTTAAATTACGTTACTCTTTATTAGAACAACTAAAAAATGTAACAAACAATAAAAATCAGCTCCATCAAATTTAAATACTTTAAAGAGATTTAAGAAGAAACTATTATTTCTCTCTGAACAATGCAATATATACATGTTTAATTTTGAAACATCCATATTAAATTTGAAAAAATTACAATACTTTAGCTGTAATAAGTACTACATACTTATGAATGCATTATTCTGTCCTAAAATTCTATCTTTTGTTTAAAATGCAAGAATGCGTAGCATTAAAAATTTATTTATATATAGTCTCTTTTATTTTCAGTAAAATGTAACAATGTATTTGATTTCTAACGAGTTAAATCGCTTGGTTTTACGAGAATATGATAAAATAATGGAAAAGTTCTTTTAATTAAAAAAAAAAAAAAAAAATCACTATCTTTAAAAAAGTTTTGTAATTTAAACATTTTATAAGCTATTAAAGAATGAAACATTGTTCTAAAAGATTAACATTTCATAGCTCCATGAACATTTAAAAAGATTTATAATCTTCTAGAAAATTTTAGAAATCGCATTCTTTAATATATTTAAAAACACAGTCTTGCATATTCTATATTTAAAGATATGATATTCAAGACAAAGATAAGATAAGACAAATGATGTTCTTTTAAAATGTATGAAAAACAAAAATTAATACTAAATTACATGTTTGCTTTAAAACTGAACAGTGTTTCAAAAAAATTATTCCGAAATAAAAAGTTACCAAACATCGTTTATCCAATTACAAAAATTATATAAGCAATAAGTAAAATAAGTAAATTTACTTATTTCTAAATGGACAAAAAAAAAATAAAACGAGTTTATACAATTAAGATAAATTCCCCTAATGATTTTTATCCGTCTCCGAATAAAATCTTTTTCGTTATTTTATAAATATTATGATCCATCTAATTACAACAACAAAGTAAGAATAAATTTTACTTTATTTAAACACCAAATAAGCCAGCAAGAATTTTAAAAACTCTCTATTATAATGGCTTGGCGTATATTATTCTTTAGTATTCCCTTCTAAAAGTAAAAAACATTAATATCCCGTGAGTGGCAACAAAGAAAATTACCTTCTTCCAAAGAAGAAGAAGACACCAGGCATCATCTAGTACTTGACGCCCAAAATGCATATTAATTATTCAAGAATTCGAGAGTTAGTTTAAAATATGCTTCTCTTGATTGAAGAAAGATTAGCTCTGGAGTTGTACTAGTAACTAAAGTGGCCTGGTGCATAAAATAGAACGCCGAAAGCTTAAATAATATGTTTTTTTTCATTTATTATTTTCTGCTTAACTTGGTTTGTTTCAGGAAGGCCTGTTTAAAAACAAATAGGAGAGCAGCTAATGCGAGGCGAGGAGTTTAAAAATTGCATTAAAGTCATTAAGTTGCATAGACGGACGGAGGTAGGAAAGTTTATTTCTTTTAAATATGTTTTCCCTGTCTTATAAAGTGACCCTATCGAGTTAATCGAACTCAATTAGATTTTATTGGCACCATTTAGTGATTAATTTGTCTCTTTTATAATGACAAGTATTTAATAGCCCCCCTTTATACAGTTATAGCCTTTTAATGATTTTCTAATGAGGTTCGATATCCTTTTAAACAAAACATTTTAACAGACTTCATTATTGTGTTGAAATTGCTGTGTTATAACTTGATTAGAATCTCTAAACGATTCCGTTATTTCGGGATCCAAATAATACGAAATTCGTCACTGGAATGGCAAATATGTAGCAGATACAACGTTACCCAGGGTAAATATACCCGTTAAGTGAATATACTTTATTATCATAGCGAAGTAGCTTTCTTATTTCATTATAAGTGCAAAATATTACTATTGTTTTCGAGTAGCAGATAATTTGAGGCCAATCGTCATTGTAATGATAGCGGATACAGCATTACCTAGTCTAATGGATTCGCCACTAAATGAAAGCACTTCATTATTATAACGGGTGTTATGACTTAATGAGTTATGGCATTATGCGTTATGACTTAATGCATGACTTGATTTGGCTTTACTTTATAAACTTAATTAGTTGTGACAATATGCGTTATGACTTAATGAATGACTATGACTTATAACTTGACTTTATATGTCTTAAGGAGTTAATGAGTTAAATATTGTTATTGTGTTCGAATACTAAGTAATTTGAGGTCATGAGCCATTCGGAATAACTATGCAGCAGATTCAGCATTACCCAGGTTAATAAGTCCATTAAGGCTATCGTTTTTAATGAACCCATTAAACGATATTATTGAACAAATGAAACCATTATTATTCCTTAGATTAATCGCCAAATAAGACCGAGAGAATTTTAAAACTCTCTATCAAAATGACTTGGCATATATTATTCTTTATTTTTCCCCTTCTAAAAGTAGAACATTAATATCCAGTGAGTGGCAACAGAGGAAAATTACTTTCTTCTTCTGAAGAAGAAGACACCAGGTGTCATCTAGTACTTGACGCCCAAAATGCATATTAATTATTCAAGAATTCGAGAGCTAGTTTAAAATATGCTTCACTTGATTGAAGAAAGATTAGCTCTGGAGTTCGTACTATTAGCTGAAGTAGCCTGGGCATAAAATATGACGCTGAAGGCTAAACTAATTTTTTTCGTTTATTATTTATCTGCTTAACTTGGTTTGTTTGGGAAGGCCTGTTTAAAAACCAAACAGGGTAGCAACTAATGAGGCGGGAGTTTAAAATTGCATTAAAGTCATTAGGATTTGCATAGACGGACGGAGGTAGGAAAGCTTATTTCTTAAAATTTTTTTTTCCTGTTTATAAATTGACCCTATCTGTTAATCGAACTCATTAGATTTTATTGGTTCCATTAAATGATTAATTTGGCTTCTGTTTTTTTATTGACAAATATTTAATAACCACCCATTCACCCCGTCTACCCTTTAAGGATTTTCTAATGAGGTTCGATATCCTTTTGAAGCAAAAGATTTGAACGGACTTCCTTACTGTGGTGAGAAGTTGTTGTGTTATAACTTTATTAGAAACTCTAAACGATGCTGTTATTTTCGAGAGCCAAGTGTTTTGAAATTCGCCACTGGAATGGCAAACATGTAACGGATACAACGTTACCCAGGGTAATGGTGCATTAAGTGAATGCTTTTACAATAATGGTGAAGTAGTTTTGTTATTATAATTGTAAAATATTAATAATAAAACAATAGTGTTTTCAAGTGCCAGGTAATTTGAGGATATTCGACATTGGAAGGGCAAATATCTGTAGTTACAACCTAACCCAGGGTAATAGGTCTATTAAAGAAGTATTCTTTATCTTCATGGCGGAGTAGCTTTGTTATAAGTTTATAAATGTAGAACATCACGGTTGTTTTTTTGAATGCCAGGTAATTTGAGGGGCATTCGCCACTGGAATGGCATATATATACAGCAGATTCAGAGATATTACAATACTTTAGCTGTAATAAATTACACATACTTTTGAATGCATTATTCTATTCTAAAAAAATTCTATCTTTTATTTTAAAAATATAGGAATGCGAAACATTAAAAATTTATTTATATATACAGTCTCTCTTTTATTTTCAGTAAAATGTTACAATGTGTTGATTTCTAACTAGTTAAATCACTTTGACGAGAATATAATAAAATAATAGAAAAGTTCGTTTAGTTAAAAACAATTTCTTAATTTTACCACAAGTTTTGTAATTTAAATATTTAGTAAGCTATTAAAGAATGAAACAGAAATGAAACATTGTTCTAAGAGATTAATATTTCATAGCTACATGAACATTTAAGAAGGTACAAATCTTTCAAAAAAAATTTTTTAAAAATTCCATTCTTTAATATATTTAAAAATGTGCATATTCTTTTTATTTAAGCATTTAAAGACAAATTATATTCCTTAAAAATGTAAGAAAACAAAAAGTAAAAGCTATATTATGTGTTTGCTTTAAAACTACTTTTTTTTTTAATTTTCCAGAAATACAAAGTTAATAAACATCGTTTATCCGATTACAAATTTCTACATGCAATGAGTTAAATAAGTAAATTTACTTTATTCCTAAATGAAAAAAAAGTATGAAACGAGTTTATACAAAGTAATTAAGATAAATTTCCTAATCATTTTATCCGTATCCGAATAAAATCTTTTTCGTTATTTATAAATATTAGGATCCATCTAATTACAGCAACGAAGTAAGAACAAATTTTACTTTATTTAAACGCAAATAAGCCGGCGAGAATTTTAAAACTGCGTATTATAATGGCTTTGGCGAATATTATTCTTTATGCTTCCCTCCTAAAAAGTAAAACATTAATATCCGCAGTGGCAACAGAAGAAATTACTTTCTTCTAAAGAAGAAGAAGAAGACACCAGGCATCTGCTTGTACTTGACGCTGAAATGCGTATTAATTATTCAAGAATTCAAAGGGAGTTAGTTTCAAATATGCTTCACTTGATTGAAGAAAGATTAGCCCTGGAGTTCGTACTAGTAGCTGAAGTGGCCTGGTGCATAAAATAGAACGCCGAAGGATAAACTAATATAATTTTTTCATTTATTATTTCTCTGCTTAACTTGGTTTGTTTCGGAAGACTTGTTTAAAAACAAACAACAGAGGGCTTAATGCGAGTGAGGCGTTTAAAATTGCATTAAAGTCATTAAGTTGCATAGACGGACGGAGGTAGGGAAGCTTATTTCTTTTAAATATGTTTTTGCCGTCTTATAAAGTGACCCTATCGGTTAATCGAACTCATTAAGATTTTATTGGCTCCATTAAATGATTAATTTGGTCCTGTTTTTTGTTGACAAATATTTCCAGTTCTACCCTTTAATGATTTTCTAATGAGGTTCGATATCCTTTTTAAAACAAAAGATTTGAAACATACTTCATTACTGTGTTGAAGTAGGTATGTTTTGACTTTTATTAGACGCTCTTAAACGATGGTGTTATTTACAAAAGCTCAGTAATTTGAAATTCGCCACTGGAATGGCAAATATGCAACAGATACAACGTTGCTCAGGATAATAGGTCTATCAAGTTAATGTTATTCACTATCACGTCATTGTTATATCTTTATAAGTGTAAAAACATTACTATTGTTTTCACCAGGTAAGCCACCAGGTCGCCACCTGAGCAACAGGTAATTTGCGGTGAATCGTCACTGGAATGGTAAATGTGTAAGCAGATACAGTATTACCCAGTGTAATGCGTTCACTAAATGAAAGCAATTCATGATTATAAAGGACTTTGACTTAATGAACAATGACATTTTACGTTATGACTTAATGTATGAAGCGATTTGACTTTACTTTAGGGCTTGAGTTGATGATAAGTCTACTTTATGACTTACGACTTGGCTTTATAATGACTTTTACTTTATGACTTATGACTTGACTTTACGACTTACGACTTGGCTTTATAATGACTTTACTTTATGACTTATGACTTGACTTTACGACTTACGATTTGACTTAATGGGTATTAACATAATGTGTTATGTCTTGAGGAGTTAAATATTGTTATTGTTTTCGAATAGTAAGTAATTTGAGGTTATTCACCATCGGAATTACTATGTCATTCAGGAAGGTCATTCGCCTAGGAATTACTATGTAGCAGATTCAACATTACCCAGGTGTTCATTAAATGCTATTGCGTAATGGTTCCATTAAAGGATATTATTGAACAAAATGAAACCATTATTATTCCTTAGATGAAACGTTAAATAAGCCGGCGTGAATTTTGAAACTCTCTATTAAAATGACTTGGCGTATATTATTCTTTTATTTTCCCCTCCTAAAAGTAAAACATTAATATCCCGTGAGTGGCAACAGAGAAAAATTGCTTTCTTCCAAAGAAGAAGAAGACACAAGGCATCATCTAGTACTTGACGCCCTTAAAAATGCATATTAATTATTCAAGAATTCGAGGATTAGTTTAAAATATGCTTCGCTTGATGGAAGAAAGATTAGCTCTGGAGTTCGTACTAGCAGCTGAAGTGGCCTGCTGCATAAAATAGAACGCCGAAGGCCAAGCTAATATTTTTTTTCGTTTATTATTTCTCTGCTGAACTTGGTTTTGTTAGGAAGGCCTGCTTAAAAACAAATAGCGGAGCATCTAATGCGATGAGGCGAGGAGTTTAAAATTGCATTAAAGTCGTTAAGTTGCATAGGCGGCCAGAGGGTAGGAAAGTTTATTTCTTTTAAATATGGTTCCTGTCTTATAAAGTGCCCCTATCGGTTAATCGAACTCATTAAGATTTTATTGGCGCCATTAAATGATTAATTTGGTCTTTTTTATTGACTAATATTTAATAGCCACACCTATCCAGTTCTACCCTTTAATGATTTTCTAATGAGGTTCGATATCCTTTTTAAACAAAAGATTTGAACAGATTTCGTTACTGTGGCGAAGTCGCTGTGTTATAACTTTATTAGAATCTCTAAACGATGCTGTTATTTTCGAAAGTTGAGGTATACGAAATTCGCCAATAATTCGAATGGCAAATATGTAGCAGATACAACGTTATCTATGATAAAGGGACTATCAAGTGAATGCTCTTCATTATCATGTAATTGTTATAACTTTATAAGTGTAAAGCGTTACTGTTGTTTTCAAGTTGTTACTGTTTTTCCAAGAACATTCACTTAATTTTAGGGCATTCATCACTGGAATGGTAGATATCTAGCAGATACAGCAATAAGCTGGGAAATGAGTCCATTAAGTGAATGATCTTCATAATTATGGCAAAAGTAGCTTTGTTATGAATTCATTATATTCTTAAGAAATGTTTAGAAGTGGTATAAACGGTTCAAAGAAGGCAAAAAGATGAAGAGAACTCTGGTCGACCCTCAACCTCAATCGACGACGCTCACGCCCAAAAAAAATTTAAGATTTGGTGCTAGAAAACCGTCGTTTACAATTAGAGACCTTGCTGCTGATGATGGAATTTCAGAAGGATCGGTCAATTCCATTTTGCGCCTCAAAAGCGTCAAATCTCGAGAAACTTGGTACAGAAAACACTAATTGGCGCCAGCTCACACTGCATTGATTCTTCATGACTTTTTAACCAAAAAATGAAACCCATATCGTTCCACAATCACCGTATTCACCTAATTTAGCAGTTTCACACCATGCGACTTCTTGCTATTCCCTAAACTCAAAAGACCACTCCCGGGACATCGTTTTTGAGTCGATTGAAGAGATTCAACGTGAATCGGCGCGCGCTTTGAAGATCATCCCTGCCGATGACTTTTTAGCATGCATTGAGGATTGGAGAAAAAGTTGTCATAAGTGCATTGTGTCCGGAGGGGATTACTTTAAAGGCGATGGAATAAATTTGGAAGATTAAATAAAGAGTTTTTGAAAAAAAATAATTGGTATTACGTTTTGGGCACAGTAGTAAGGTATAATCATGCAATATCAATGAACAATGATATCAAAATAAGTTTTTAAAGTAAATAAATGCATTTTTTATAGTGAGTAAAGTAGGTATTTTTTTCGTTCTTAGATTCGCATCGTGAAATCACATACCAACTGTTCCTCACTAGGATTGCAATATCGGACCATGGTAAAAGTTCATACCGGTATTCGGTTTTTTAGATTTTCACCGGATACCGGTTTTAATACCGGTAGTAGAAATTTTAGAAAAAAAAAAAGAAAACACAGGTGTTTTTTGTTTTATTTGCCAGTTTTATTAGAGAATGTAAATATCACAAAAAAATGTGTAACTTATAAATTACAACAATATATAAATAATCACAAAAGTAAAGGAACATCTTATTTAAATAACAAAAAGTGTGTAAATATCAATATTCAGTCTGTGGTACTATTACAAATTTCTGAAATGTGATCTTAAAAACCTAATGCACCAATTGTACTATAATTAAACCTGGAACATAATTTTGTGCAAAAATGACCAGCTGTCGAAAACGCTCTTTCAGCATCTACGCTAGATGGTGGTACTGTCAACAATGCGCGATATACTTTTTCCAAGTATTTTGCCTCTAAATGCCTCATCTTCAAATAAATCTATTTCTCTTCGGATTGTTTTGGATATAGCTGATTTCTGTATTGTATTTTGGTTTGCTAAAATTTTTTTTAGTTATCGCTAATTCTAATTTTTGTTCAAGAAGCAATTCCTTTTCATTATCAACATTAGTGTCATTATAATCTTCTGATAACTGTACCGAATTCTTCTGAATGTGGATAGGTTCTGAATTCTGAATAAGATTCACAGATAAGAACAAGAATTTCACAAATAAGAATTCACAGATAAGAATTCTCAATTTCTAGTAAATACCGAAAAACCGGTATTTAAACTTGTGAATAACGGTATTACAAAAACTGCACAAATGGCTCAAAATACCGGTATTCGGTATCCCGGTATACCAGTATTGCAATCCCTATTCCTCACATACTTGTTGGTTAGCACTTTCGACATTAAAATAATTGTAAATATTTACCCGAAAAGCAGTGTTGATATTATCAAAGAAAGGTATAGTGAATTAAATAACCTCAAAAATGTTTAAAAAGCACTTTTGCAATGGTATTATTTTTCTAAATGTTTTTAAGGAAAGTTTCATATTGATGTTTTAAAAAATTAATTTTGAATGCTTTATCTCTTAATTTTAAAACAGCATACCTAATTGTTTTTTTAATGTTTCTTTCTAAATACTTTTAAAATTTCAGTAGTTGTAAGCATGTAGCAAACTTCAACATGGCAGCGAGCCAAACAGTTACTTTTCAATAAAGGCATCATGGGATGGCAGAAAATCTTTTTGTTATCCAATCATCTGCCAGTAACTGACAGAAGTCGTTCGACATAACCAACTGTGAGCTGCCTTCTGTGAGTACAACCAGAATTTTAAAGTATGATTGCAATAGCATAGTATAGTGATAATTTAGATAAAATAACTATGCAAAAATGTAAGGTGAGTTCTTTAATTTATTTTAATCATTAATATTATAAATAAAAAATTTTTAAATTTCTGGTAATCATTCCATCTGCTTAATGCCATTATGATAAAAACAAAAATAGAATAATTGTCTCATCCAATTAGCTAAAAACACTGTGTTTCTGTAAGATCTTACTCTAGTTATTTATGTTATTTATCAACACATTTCCACGACAGTTATACTTTTTTTTTTTATTATCAAGTAACACATTTCAAAATAATAATATCTTAAATCCAAAACCACATGAGACAGATAAAGTTTGTGATAAAAAAACGTGTGTGGAATGAAAATATAAATTTTAAAACCGAAAGTCACCCTTTTATGGCCAAAAACGTTGCTCTTTATATTTATATTGAAATTATTAGTTAAATGTTCGAATAATGTCGTCTGCACTGTAAATTTCGTTCTTTTTAAATTTTATACCACTTCGTCTCTGTACATTCACGCACTAAAAGGATTTTTTTTTTAATATTTGTATTTATTTCTAGGTGGTTATAAAACTTTTATCTATTCAAATCTGAAATACAGTATCAATTTATATTTCTTTAAATAAATGAAATAAAATATCAAATGATTAAAGCTTTGGAAAAATATTATATTTAAAATATTTATAAAAATATTAAAAATATTTTGAAAAATATTATAGTTAAAATATTATAAAAAATATTAAAATATTTTGAAAAATTTTATAATTAAAATATAAAATTTTTAAAAATATTTTGAAAAATATTATAGTTAAAAATATTATAAAAAATATTAAAAATATTTTGAAAAATATTATAGTTAAAATATTACAAAAATATTAAAAATATTTTGAAAAATATTATAAAATATTAAAAATATTTTGAAAAATATTATAGTTAAAATATTACAAAAAAATATTAAAAATATTTTGAAAAATATTATAGTTAAAATATTATAAAGAATATTAAAAATATTTTGAAAAATATTATAGTTAAAAATATTATAAAGAATATTAAAAATATTTTGAAAAATAATATATTTAAAATATAAAATTTTTTCAAAATATTTTGAAAAATATTATAGTTAAAATATTAAAAAAGATGAAAAATATTTTGAAAAAAATATTATAATTTTTATATACTCAAAACTTTTATTACTGTATTAATTAATTATAATTTTTTTGAGTAAATGAAATAAAATATCAAACGATGAAACTTTTTTTTTATTTTGAAAAGTATTATATTTAAAATATTATAAAAATATTATAAAAAAAATATTAAAAAATATTTTGAAAAATATAAAATAAATACCAGAAAATAAAATTAATATTTTTATTGTAAAATATATATATCATAAAATCAATATTTTGAAAAAATATTATATTATATTTATATATATCATCTTAAAATTAATCAATTAAACGAAATAAAATATTTGATACTTAATATATATATATCTAGATTGAATTGAATTAATTATTATTTTGCATTAATTTTTGTTTGTTAACATTGTCGTCGAGAAATGTAGAGTAATATCACTGTATTAATGAATCAATTTTTTATTTAGTCTAGAATATAAAATATTTTTAAAAATAACTCTTAATTAATTTTTGAGATTTGCAGAAGCTAATTATCCATACTAGCAAACTAATATATTCAGAAATATCCTTTATAAAATGAAACCTTATAAATATGGCCTTTATAATTAAAAAATGTCTCTCTCGTATTTTAAATCGAGTTAATAATTAAGTCTCTGTAACGTATTATTTTTGATAAAAGAAATAATAATTATGATATTCAATTTCTTCGTCGTTGCTATGACAACCTGCGTGCCATGTTGAGATTCACATAGGTTGTTGATTCAATAATATATTCCTTGTGATTAAAAAGATGGGAAAAAAAAGGAGAAAATCTTTTGAATGAAATGAATAGAAAATTAGCCTTTATAAATTTTAATAAATAGTAGAGACATAAAGCTAGATTTATTTTGCGATTTTATGAAAGGGCAAGTTCTTAAGCATTTAAAAAAGCAGCATTTCTCCTTTTATTAAAAAAAATTATATGAGTTTTTTCCCTTTATACTCATATTTTTGAAGGAAAAAAATTTTTTTAATGATATCACTTAATAAATAAATCTAATTTATGATTTAAAATTTGTTTGTTTATTCTATATATATATATACAGGATGATTATAATTAAAGTCCCACTTTCAAAATGCTGTAAAAAAAAGAACCACTCGTCACAATGAGTTCAAATTTGAACTGAAGATACTCGAAGAAGGGAAAAACTGTATGACATCAAAAAAGTTCCAAAAGTGTATTAATAGATGGAGCTGTAAGCGGCATAAAAGAGTGCATTCGGCTGCCAGTTATATTTTGAATCGAAATTACAATCTATTTGGCACGAGTTGCACACATTAAACCAACTGTAGTGTTCGAAGCGCTTGATTGTTTCAGTATTTTGACGGAAAAAATTATTTCCATGTCATTCAACAGTCTGTTAGTGGAAAACCCATACACCACGGCACGGTCCTACCAAATAGGATGGAAAAATCGGAGGAACTTTTTTGAAACTTTATTTTGGAAGCCGTACCATTTCCCTCTTCTTCAAGTATTTTTCAGTTCAAATTCGTACTCATTGTGACAAGTGGTTCTTTTTTTTTTACAGCATTTTGAAAGTGGGACTTTTTAATTATAAAACACCTTGTATGAAATTATCAACCTAAAATATTTGAAATTTGGCAAGTACATAATCTACGGCTTAAGTAAAATCGTAAATAATTTTTTTAATTTGGAAATTCTCCCTTTTCCCTCTTATTTTTGCCCTTTTAATTCCTTTAAATAAATTAGAAGGTTTGAAGCATTTTTATGGGGATTTTAATAGATCTAAACGTTACGAATCAATGACATTTTCATTTTTCTTCTACTACGATCAGTATAAAAAGGTGTTAAAGCAATATTTGTACAATATGTACTATTTATGAAAGAGTAAGTTCTTAAGTCGTTTAGAGCAACGTTTCTAATTTTATTATTTAAAAAAAATTAATATATGAGTTTTTCCTTTTTTTTATATTTTTTTCAATGAAAAAAAGATGTTTTAACGATATCGCTTAATAAATAAATATAATTTTTATTTTTAAA
Source organism: Caerostris extrusa (assembly GCA_021605095.1). NCBI lineage: Eukaryota > Metazoa > Arthropoda > Arachnida > Araneae > Araneidae > Caerostris > Caerostris extrusa. The sequence goes on from BPLR01014432.1 coordinate 45,505, forward strand.
TATGTTTTTTAAAATTATAATCCTTTATTTAAATTCAATTTTCGAACTTAAACGTTTAAAATTTGGTACGTGTCTACGTAAAATCGTAGGCCATTTTAAATTTGGAAATTTCCACTTTTTCCCGTCATTTTATTTCTTTAATTAAATTAGAATATTTGGGTGCGTTATTATGAGCGATTTTAATAGATCCCTAACGCTGAATCCAGTGATATTTTGATTTTTGTCTATAATCAGTATAAAGGGGTATTAAAGCCATATATATATGCATCTTAGATATATGGATGCATATGTATATGGTCATAGTGTAAGAAAACTTAAATTAGTGTGTATTTATAATTGATAGCCTGAAATTTTTTAATTAAAATTATTTATTAACTCAATGCTAAAAAACATTTTTTTCCCAAAAAATATAATTAAATCTAGTTTTGAACTTTCTAATTATTTTAATTTTATTGTTTCTTTTAACATCTTTTTAAATCACTTATTTTCGTATGATCCCGGAAAATGCTGGGTTTTTTCTGGTAGTTCATAATATTATAAAGCCAAAATATTTCTCTGTTTGGTGTTAAACATTAGTGATCTGATAAGGTATTTCAATTAGAAACATCCTCCATAGAACTACTGTCGTCGTAAAGAAAATGTATGTTTTCCGGAAAGGAAACGCATCCAGAAGTCAAGGTAAAAAAATATTTGATAACAATAAATAACTTTAAATTATTAAAAACATTTGGTGAAAATATTCATTTTGTTTACATATCCGAAATTACGACCCATTTGAAATAATGATTCAATTTGTTATATGCATGAATTAGTACAATTTAACTCGCATTTAAAAATCATATTTAGATATTTTAAATATATAAAAAAAAAATCTTTGCTAGTAATTATCAAATTGAATTACGTTTTACACATGATTTACGTTTTATATGTTTGCTGTAATTAACTTTTATAATAATAAGGTGCTTTCATTTAGTGAACACATTTCACTAGGTAATGCTGAATCTGCTACATATTTGCCATTCCATCGCCGAATGTTTTCCAATTATTTAGTATTCGAAAACAATAGCAATATTTAATGCCTCCAATTATAATACAGCTACTCCGCTCTAATAATGTAGTGCTTTTATATAGAGAAACTCATTATACTAGGTAATGCTGAATCTGCTACAAATTTGCCATTACAGCGGCGTATGACCTCAAATTACATGGAACTCGAAACAACAGTAATTTTTACACTTATGAGGCAGTTATAACAAAGCTACTTCTCAATAATAATGAAGAGTTTTCACTTAATGGACGCAATACAATTAGATAATGCTGCATCTTCCAGATATTTGCCCTTCCAGTGGTAAATATCCTCAAATTACATGGCACTAAAAAACAGTAATGTTTTACACTTATGAAGTTATAACAATTACATGATAATCAAGAGCATTCACTTGACAGACCCATTACGCTGAGTAATGCTATATCTGCTACATATTTGCCATTACAGTGGCCAATGACCTCAAATTGCCTGGTACTCGAAAACAACAGTAATGTTTTATACTTATAATGAAGTTATAACAAAGCTACTTTGTCATGATAATGAAGAGAATTCACTTAATGGACCACTTTATCCTAGATAACGTTGTATCTGCTACATATTTTTCCATTCCAATGGCGAATTTCGAATTACTTGGCTCTCGAAATTAACAGCATCGCTTAGAGCTTCTAATAAAGTCATAACATAGCTACTCCACCACAATAATGAAGTCAGTCCAAATCTTTTGTTTAAAAAGGATATCGAACCTCATTAGAAAAATCATTAAAGGGTAGAATTGGATAAATGGGTGGCTATTAAATATTTTTCAATGAAAAATACCAAATTAATCATTTAATGGAGCCAATAAAATCTTAATGAGTTCGATCAACAGATAGGGTCACTTTATAAGACAGGAAAACATATTTAAAAGAAATAAACTTTCCTACCTCCATCCGTCCATGCAACTTCATGACTTTAATGTAATTTTAAACTCCTCGCTTCGCATTAGCTGCTCCCCTGTTTGTTTTTAAACAGGCCTTTCCGAACCAAAACAAGTTAAGCAGAGAAATAATAAATGAAAAAAATATTAGTTTAGCCTTCGGGGTTCTATTTTAGGCACCAGGCCACTTCAGCTACTAGTACGAACTCCAGAGCTAATCTTTCTTCAATCAAGTGAAGCATATTTTAAAGTAACTCTCGAATTCTTGAATAATTAATACGCATTTGGGCGTCAAGTACTAGATGATGCCTGGTGTCTTCTTCTTCTTTAGAAAAAGTAATTTTTCTCTGTTGCCACTCACGGGATATTAATGTTTTACTTTTAGGAGGGAAAAATAAAGAATAATATACGTCAAAGCCATTTTGATAGAGAGTTTTAAAATTCTCGCCGGCTTATTTTGGCGTTTAAATAAAGTAAAATTTTGTTCTTACTTCGTTGCTGTAATTAGATGGATTATAATATTTATAAATAACGAAAAGATTTTATTTGGATAAGGATAAAATCATTAGGAAATTTATCTTAATTATTTTGTATAAACTCGTTTTTTTTACTTTTTTTTTAGAAATAAGTAAATTTACTTATTTAACTCATTGCTTATAAAGTTTTGTAATTGATAATTGGAGAGTATTAAAATATTGCTGGCTTATTCAGATTCTTATCTAAGGAATAATGATGTTTGTCATAATTAGGTTATATAATAATAAAGGGCTATCGTTTAATGGACGCATTAACCTGGGTAATGCTGAATCTGCTACATAGTCATCCCATTTCGAATGACCTCAAATTACTTAGTATTCGAAAACAATAACAATATTTATTTCATTAAGTCATAAAGCATTAAGTCATTACGTAGAAAGTCAAATCAAAAGTCATAAAGTAAAGTCATCATAAAATTAAGTCATAAATCATAAAGTAAAATCAAGTCATGCAGTAAGTCGTAACGCATAATATCATAACTAATTAAGTCGTAGCATTCGTTTAATCAATTGCTTTCATTTAGTGAACCATTACACTGGATAATGCTGTATCTGCTACATATTTACCATTCTAGTGACGATTCATCTCAAATAACATGGTACTCGAAAACAATAGTAATGTTTTGCACTTATAATGAAGTTATAACAAAGCCACTTCGCCATGATAATAAAGAGCATTCACTTGATATCCCCATTATCCTGTGTAATGCTGTATCTGCTACATATTTGCCATTACGCCTTATGAATTTCGTATTATTTGGCTCTCGAAAATAACACCATCTTCTAATAAAGTTATAACATACCAACTTCACCACAAAAATGAAGTCTGTTCAAATCTTTTGCTTAAAAAGGATATCGAACCTCATAAGAAAATCATTAAAGGGCAGAACTGGATAAATGGGGGCTATTAAATATTTGTCAATAAAAAAAGGCCAAATTAATCACTTAATGGGGCCAATAAAATCTCAATGAGTTCGATTAACCGATAGGGTCACTTTATAAGGCAGAAAAACATATTTAAAAGAAATAAGCTTTCCTACCACCGTCCGTCTATGCAACTTAATGACTTTAATGCAATTTTAAACTCCTCGCCTCGCATTAGCTGCTCCCTGTTTGTTTTTAAACAGGCCTTCCCAAACACACCAAGTTAAGTAGAGAAATAATAAACGAAAAATAAATATTAGTTTAGCCTTCGGCGTTCTATTTTATGCAGCAGGCCACTTGGCTACTAATACGAACTCCAGAGCTAATCTTTCTTCAATCAAGTGAAGCATATTTTAAACTAATCTCTCGAATTCTTGAATAATTAATATGCATTTTGGGCGTCAAGTACTAGATGATGCCTGGTGTCTTCTTCTTCTTTAGAAAAAGTAATTTTCTCTGTTGCCACTCACGGGATATTAATGTTTACTTTTTAGAGGGAAAAATAAAGAATAATATGCGCCAAGCGATTTTAATAGAGAGTTTTAAAATTCTCGCTGGTTTACTTGGTGTTTAAATAAAGTAAACTTTATTCTTGCGTTGCTGTAATTAGATGGATCCTAATATTTATAAATAACGAAAAAGATTTTATTTGGATACGGATAAAATCATTAGGGAAATTTATCTTAATTACTTTATATAAACTCGTTTTATTTTTTGTTCACTTAGAAATAAGTAAATTTTCTTATTTAACTCATTGCTTTTATAATTTTGTAATTGGATAAACGATGCTTGTTAATTTTTGTATTTTTGGAAAAAAAAAAATTGTAAGATTGAGACAGTTTAGTTTTAAAAACAAACATGAAATTTAGCATCTACTTTTTGCTTTTCATACATTTAAGAATATAATTTGTATTTAAACAGCTTTTTTTAATATATATAATATTAAAGAAAGTAATTTTTTAAAATTTTTGGAAAGATTATAATCCTTTTTAAATGTTCATCGAGCTTTGAAATATTAATCTTAGAAAAACAATGCTTTCTTTTCTGTTTCATTCTTTAATAGCTCACAAAATGTTTAAATTACAAAACTTTTATTAAAATTTAAGAAATATTTTTATTAAAAAGAACTTTTCTATTATTTTATCATATGAAACTCAAGCAATTTTAACGCGTTAGAAATCAAATAAATTACTTGTAATTTTAAACATCCCCATTATATTAAAGTATTGTAAATTCTTCAAATATAATGGGAGTTTAAAAAAATAAATACGTGTATTTTGTATTGCGCAGAGGAAATAAAATTTCTTCTAAAACCTCTTTTAATGTATGAAATCTATGGATCTATGAAATATTAATTTTTTAGAACAATGTTTCCTTTCTGTAGAATTTCTTTTTCTGTTTCCTTTTTAAGATAGAATATTGTATTTAATATTGTATTCAAAAGTTTACAATAGTTAATAGAAAGAAAGTATTGTAAATTTTTAAATATAATGCGGATATTTCAAATATAAATATGTATAACTTGCGTTTTGCACAAAGCGAAACAGTAATTTCTTTCTAAAACCCTCTCTAAAGTATTAAAATTTGATGTAGCTGATTTTTAGTATTTGTTGCAATTTTTAGTTGTTCTAATAAAGTGTCACATAATTTAAATAGAGTAAATTAAGATAATATTATTGAATTTTTTATTTTATATAAATGTCAAATACATATATTCATGACAATAAAATCATAAATTTCATGGCGAAAAATAAAATTTTACAATTTATAAAATACATAAATCATAGGTAAAGAAAATAAAAATCATGTATGACAAAAAAAAAGATCACGTAAAAATATAAAAAATCGAATTAATCGTGTATACAGAAAATAAAGTTTTGTATCGTGAAATAAAATCATGACAAAGAAATATAAAAATCAAATAAATTATGTATACCGAAAATAAAAATCATATATCATCTCAAAATGTAAAAATTAAAAATCACGCATATAGAAAATTAAATCATGTATCATGACAAAAAATATCAAATAAATCATGCATAGAAAATAAAATTATGCACGATGACAAATAATAAGATCGTGTAAAAATATAATAAATCAAATAAATCATGTGTAATGATGAGAAATATGCTCATGTAAACAAATATTAAAAAATAAAATAAATAATAATGTATGCAGAAAATTAAATCATATACCATGATAAAAAGTGCATGTTTTTAATTTTTTAAAACATTGTCACTGAGACGTCTTTTGGGATAACTGCACCTCATTTATGTGTGATATGTAAAAGGAAAATGGTAAAGGGAATCGTCTATAGAATCAGAATATAATACATCTACTACTGTGCCCCAAATGGAAGACAAATTATTTTTTGTTTTCAAAAACTCTTTATTTATTCTTGCAAATTTATTTCACATCGCCTTCAAAGTAACTCTCCGACACAATGCACTTATGCCAACTTTTTTCCAATCCTCAATCTATCCAATCCAGTTTTATGAAAAAGAGTGACGAAGAATAATGCAGTGTGGAGCTGGCGCATTCAGTGTTTTCGGTACCAATAACGAAATTTGACTCGTTTAGTCCCAAAATGGAATTGGCCTGATCCTTTTGAAAATTCCAACATTATCAGCAAGGACTCCAATTGTAAATTGAAGGTTTTCGAGCACCAAATCCTTAATTTTTGGACCTGCATCTTCGGTTGAGGTGGATGGTCGACCAGAGGGCTCTTCGTCTTGAACGCATTCTCCGTCTTCTTTGAACTGTTTATGTACTCACTTCTAAACGTTTCTTTCCGTTATAGAAATGCTCACCTCGCTCTATAGAATGCCTTCTGCAACATTCTAGACGTTTCCGCAAACAAAATTGAATGCAAATTCTTTTGCTCATTGAATTCAGACATTTCAAAATCGCCGGAATCAGTTTGAGAGTCTCACAAAGCCAAGCTGTAGCTCAAACACTGCAACTTAAGATTGAAATTCCATAAGCCTCGGTAATTTTAAATTGAAAATTGGTTTTACTTTTTTGGACTCAGTAGTACTTTTTTAATTAGACAAATATACTGGAAACCGATCCAACCAAGCCAAAAGTCAATGCTAGATGTTGGATAATGTTCCTTTATTTAGAGAATGTCTTCAGCCCACGATCTGAGATCCAACCCTCGTCCTTTTGCACACCGTCAACATCCGTTACCAACAAACCATGAACGAAGCTTTTTACCCAAATACATTAAATTTCTATTTTAGGAGAAGAAAAGCATTCTATCCCTAAGCCATTGTTTAAAAAAATCCACTATTTAGCGTGACCCGGTTAAAAGAAAAAAGAAAAAAGTCTTTCAAAGACTTTAATTAACAGAATTTACTGAGACACTCCGGCATAAATTTCCTTTCTTTTCCCAGTCGACCCATTTAAAAAGAACGTGCACGGTCTATAAAAAGTTACTGCAATTGGATCAGGAGTTCAGGTAAAAGAATAGATAAGAACACAGGCTACACCTTTTTTTTATTGAACTAAGTTGAAAGACACTCTTTCAAGCTTAAATAAAATAAAAAAGAACTTAAAATTTATGAGTACTATATTTTAGTGAATGATAAGTTAAAAAACGACATTTATACATATAAATACCTAGAAAGAATTTAATTGTAATAGTAGTAAAATAAATGTCATTAAAAATAAAAAATTGATTAAAAAGATTGTTTTAATTGGCTGAGTTTTTCATTGCCTCTTACATAATAATTTAGACTGGTAGGGTGAAGATATTTATGTTAGGATACATTTAATATGTAATTATATTTAACAATTTTATAATGAGATATTGTCATTCATTAACATTTTTTTATTAAAATAAGTATAATTTCTCTTGACGCTCGGTGCCACCGGTTTCGTGTCTGAAACTCTGCCATACATGAATGTTTGTAGTGGTCTGGAATCCCCTTTAAGCTGTAGATCCCTGTCTAATTTGACTGTACAGCTTCTGATGTATGGCTGGAAAACCCTACCCCCTAAAAAGAAACCAACTCCTGTTTCTGAATCTGCCGCAGGGCAGACGGCTGTGGTCTGATATGGATTGTAATGCCAGGACGACTTTATTATTCATTCAAGATGATTTTCCAGTTTATTAGGTACTAAAAATGAAGGAGGAGCAAGCATTACAAATACAGCACAAATCTCTTTTTCCTGGTCGAGTTTAAAAAAATGGGTGCCAGAACCAAAATATCCCAACTTAAAGAAAGCAACTTGCTGACCATTTTTCAATTTTTGGTACAACATATTCTCTTAACAATGTTTGTACTCATCTATGAAGTTTTTCCTAGTCAAAAATGAATTCACATTTAACTTAAGTTAATCTTAAAAATTGCTGCAAACAGCTCTGCAAATTTCTCGCATCAGACTTAAAAAATATCTTAGGAATTAGACAGATCTTATAATTATTAAATATTTTGGTTTTTGTTAAGCAATGTTTTTTAAATTTCATTTATCTCTGCTAAATTTTTTTTGCCTGCATTTTTTCGTTTATATTGTTCTTTATTTGATTTTCAATAAAATGTTTAAAAAAATGTCATGCACTATTGCATTTAATTTTATTAAAATATCAATACATGACACCCAAACGCAATATTATGGAACCTGTATAAGACTGCTGTTTACCTAACCCCTGCTATATATCATCTTAATTGTGGGATATTTGGTAATGGGAGTACTAATGTCCTTTAAAAAGTAGCCCATGGGTTATATTCACTGCTCATCAAGAACATGTGTTAATAATCATCATGCTCGGATCCATGTAACTAGCAAAGTCAAGGCCACACGTATTCAGCTCTGCGATGAGTCAAATGAAAGCCTATTTTCAATTGAGTCTACACTCCAAGAGCCAAAACATTATGACCACCTATCAATAACGAGTTGGCTCACCTTTGGCGCGCAACACAGCTTCAACCCGCCTTGGCATGGATTAATCACCACCATAATACCAGTTAAATACCACTTCCACCCTTCCACGTCATCCAGGCGAGTTCAATGCAAAAATTTAGGGGGTCATAATGTTTTGGCTCTTGAGTGTACATAGAACAGGTATTCATCATCTTTATGATCTCTCGGATTCTTTTTATTAGTATTCTTTTCATAGTGAACTGAAGACCATAAATTCCACATACGAGTAAAATGAAGGCATCTGATTTCGAGTGAATCTACATAGATCAAGTAAGTGCGTATAATAATTTTTGTACCTGGTATTCACGTTATGCTATGTAAAGCGAGGTAGCTGCAAATTCCACATGGGAGTAAAATGAAGGCCACAATTTTTGAGTGATTCTACATAGATCATGTTTTAGTAATGTGAAGACTCAACTTATTAGAATTTTATTCATGTTATTAGTAAAGTAAAAGTTTTAAATTCTACATGCGAATAAAATGAAGGCCATAGACTTCATTTTCGCATGAGTTCTTATATTGAAAGGTTTTTTTTTTTGTTGCTCGTATTTTTCATTATGAAATTAAACTCCATGTATGAGCTAAATTAAGGCCAAGGCTCTCTCACAAAATAAAATTTTAAATGCATAAAACAAAAGACATTAATCAATTGAATCACATTAAAATAATTCATTACAAAAAACAAAAATATATTTGTTATTGAAGTGTTCTTTTCTCTACACTTTGATTAAGAATTAAATACATTATGAAATGTAGAAAGTCTGAGATTTCCTAATCAAAATTTACAGTGGAGTTATTGCCGATTTACTTCGCATACGAACATTTAACCAACAGTGGATGTTTGGTAAGTTGTGATCCTTTCTCTCAGACATCGAATTCGTTTTGGAAATGCCTTGTCTGTAAGTATGTCACGTTTCTGCAAAGTCACGACACAAAGGGGTCAGTTCTGAAACGGAGAAAGAGGTCATTCCTCTTTTTCACCAGAAAAATAAAATAAAAAAGGAAAGGAAAAGACGTGAGAGTGGGGGAGATATAAAAGAATTTGGAAAGACGCAAAGAAGGATTACTTAAGTTGGTAAAGCATTGTTGTATCTGGTCTGAGAATAAGAAAAAAATAATTGTAACCAATGCTGAAGACCGACTATTACCGGTAT
>BPLR01014433.1:0-63155 GCA_021605095.1 Caerostris extrusa
TAATAACACTTATACATTTCATTCATACTTGCAAAACATTTGATCTCAAACAAAAATTCCTTTCCTACAATAACACACATTCAGTTTTATGCTAACATGATCAGATAATTTTCATAACGTGCATACTGTATTCAAAAAGTTCAGGACTGATCGTATGCGGATGACCATATAATGCAGGGTATATACCAGGGATGGACAAATATTTTCTGTCGCGGGTCAAAAAATCGAAAGAAAAAAAGTTTGGCGGCGAATTTATATTATTAATATTTCTGAAATTTTAGAAACAATATGCAAAGTATTACAATTTAAATTTGTTAATGAGATTAATGAAATTGCGATTTCATTTTAAAAGTTCCTTATATTTCGACGTTCGAAGTGAGATGTACTGATTCTAAGGAACGAGGCTAAATGCTCATCTGTCAGTCTAGTTCTGAAATAATTCTTTCTAAGGTTCATAGTTGAACACACTTGTTCACATATATAAGATGAAACAAATATAGCACTGATGCCTGGCCGTGAGATATTGGTGGGAAACTTACTCGGTGTGATTTGCTTAAAACTCTAACTTTGGCATAATTTAGAAACAACTGCTTAAGATGATTAATTATGAAACTTCATTTTGCATTGAAAGACATGGTAAAAATATTCAATTCTGTTTAAATGGCAACAAAATCTTGAAATATTGCTTTCGAACTCAAAATGCAGTTTTTTTTAAGCTATCTTCATAATTCTTAAGCTTCTCTTCATTTACTGGGGATATTGAATTTAACCTCGGGAATGGAGATAAAAAATAATAATTTTAAAAAAAAAATATTTAATCAAAGTAGAAAAGGAGATGGATGTATAATATGTAAATATATATTTCTTTTAATTTGCCTCTGACCGGAAAATTAAAATTCTATCCGCAGGCCGGAGTTTATCCATCCCTGGTATATACTTACATCTTACATAGATTTTTGCTCGGTTTCCTCCCAATTCAGTACAATGCTTGGAAAGATATATGGGTCTGTAAACTCCTCCACACATATACGATTTAGTTCTGAGGTCACAACTGCTTCTCTATCGATAAAAAGGCTGATTTTCTGCAAAGAATTAATTGTCGTGGCCGGTCAGGATCCAATATTTTTGCACAACATTGTCAGCGCAATGTGGTATCTCGAAAGTACGGTCCTTAGACAATACGCTGAAGTGCTGGATGGACAAATCCGAAAAGGAATCGACTGATGGAAGTTCGCCCTTCGAAATTAAAAATCAAAACAATGTTGGTCACCTTTTTTTGGCAATTGTTGCATCATTCATCTAGAATTCAGTCATCAACAAGGACATTCTGCAAAAATGTTTTGGCTCGGCTTTTGAAAAGGATGCTGCTTGTGAGATTCAATTCGTTGAACAGTGGAAGTTGGTGCCTTTTGCATGACAATGCACTGTCTCACAGAATCCATCCCTTCTGTAGTAATTTTTGGCAAAAGGCGTTATGCACCAACCACCCCTGTACTCTCACCAGATCTTCCCAAGTTGAAATTGAAAATGAAGAGACAGCTGTACTGGTTGATAAAGGAGATTGAAGAAGCTGTAACATCGAACTCTCTATGGTGTTGGAATGGAAATGTACCAGAAGGTATTTAGTCTCGCGAAGCGTTGTATTGAATTGGGGGGCGGGGACTACTTAAAAGCTTAATATCAATGTAAGTATATTGTAACGTCGTCTATACTAGACCTGTAACGGCTTCAAAAAGGCCACTTTCAGGTTCCTGCAAAATATTTAATTTCTATTTTACAAGCATTATATATATACAGAACTCTATTTACAAAAAATGAAAATTAAAGATAATTTGATCCGCCCTTGCAGTTTACTCCAAGGGCGGAGAGTTTCAGAGTTCTCGAGTCTACGACAAATCTAAATACCTGGTCTGCTGTAGACCGTAATTATCACACGCTGTGATACACGAAACCACATTGGGTTCACTTTGAAAACAAGCGGAAACTCCATTCTGTTCTGTCACTTTCAGACAAAGAGAAAACACTTCTTATTGACTCGTCGCAGAACTCCAAAAACCTCCCTTTAAGAAAATCTGTCAGAGAAGGGGGTCAGCTTTCCTCACTTCTCTTGGAATCGACACTTCTTCAACCCATAATCTATCCCCATGCAACCAGGCGTTGCCTATATTCCATCTGCAATTGTTTCGACCTGTCAAGGTTGAACAGACAATCGCTATTTCATGATGTCTCATTATCCACGACACTGATTATTGGTACTTGTTTGTTAAAGAATATAAATTCCTCTCCTCTGGGAACGAAAATGCTACAACTCTTCTCGTGGGAAAAATGCTACCATATGGTCTGTGTGCTATCAGTCTTGAAACTTTTTGAACACCCTGTGTATATTCAAATCTGCATAAAAGCTATACATCAAGATCAGATTCAAAGAACTATTGTACACTGTATATAATGAAGTCTGATGTAATGTACACTTGTAATCATACTTATCAATTCTAAAAAAAGATAATAAATAAACTTTTCAACAAATTAATACCAGATGTTTGTGGATATCAATTTTAATTATTTACTATAAGAAAATTGTTTTCAATTAAAAACACTTAATTTGTGTGAGTGAAACTCAAATATTTAGATGTACTTAAAAAGTAATTTTTTTTTTTTTTTTCCTTGTTCTTTAAGAATCCTTTGAATTTATGATTACCAAATTATAAATGAAGATGAACTTTATTTTCAAAATATTTCAATTTTAAAAAAATAATAAAGATTTTTGAAATTAAAAAAAAAACTATATTTTTCTAAATAGTTTTTTTTTCTAGGTTGAATATCAGAAATTGTCTATATATACGTATTATGGTACTTTTCAATTTGATGTCAGCCAAATACCATTATATAACTTGCCGACTACCGTACAAACTTTAAGCAAAATATCCAGAGAAAGAGATGACTTATTAGACCATCGTGAGACTGTTAAACAGATTTTTAACAAACTTAAAAAAATAGTTGATTGGGACAAGAATACTCATAAGAACAGAAATCAAAATAAAGTGAAACGTCAGGTACAGTAAATTTCTTTTGTATTTTGGACAGTAAAAGTCTCGACAATAAGATAGATTAGATGCACAATTTTTTTATTGTTACGCGTGCTTAAAACTACTTTTTTATCATTCAAGTGTTTTTAGAACTTCAGCTTTCCTTTACTTCCAGGATTGAGTGCTTCATAAAGAAAGTCGATTTTGAATCTGAAATATGTGGCTAATCTTCGCTACTTGAGATAGAAAAGCACTTTATTTTATGAATGTGTCATTGTTACAGATCTCATTGAAATTAGACGATTATTCGAGAACTAAAAAGGAGTAGAAAAGAAAACTCGTGAATGTTTCATTTTACAAGATGTTTAGTCAATATCGCGTATACTATGCGAAGTGAAAATCCACACACATTAACTGCAGAACGAAATACTATGGTGCATAGTTTTCAACAAAAAATATGTTCTCTTCCGGTGCTCGGTAATTAATCTTGTAGAACTGCAGAATGGATTAAAAAAAAAAAAGATTTAAAGAAATATCTAAAAATTATATTATATTATTAGTTATATAACATTAGATGCAATAGTCAATATTTATTTAGTTAATTAGATGCAATAGCCAATAGTTATCTAACTTTATTTTTAAAAATTACACAATATTCTTGACTATTATAAAAATAAATATCAATAAACACAAAATCTAAATTAGCTCTTATCTAATACTTCATTATATAGTAAGCTTATGGAGATAATTTAAATATGGATGAACTGTAGGTGCGTGTTTTTTATGCAATTGGACAACTGTCATTGTGCTCGCATGCATATTCAAATACATTATGCTATTCACGAATACATATTCGTGAATAGTGTAATAAGCAGGGCCGGATTTTCCTATAGGCTAACTAGGCTTCAGCCTAGGGCCTCAATATCAAGAGGGGCCTACATTCAAATTGTTAGCAAAATTAGAATTACACTATTCTAAAAACAATAAACACTAAAACATTGAATCGAAAATAAGGAGAAATTCTACACGTATGACTAATAAAACTTAAAATTCATAATAATTCATACTTAAACTTTAAATGAGAATTATTATGAAATAAATTTATCTGAATTGAATTTGCTTTAATCTTCAGTGTATTGAATATATTTAATTTAATTTCATAGAAAATATGATAATTTTTATTGCATATTTTATTTTTGCGGTTAAATTTTTTTTATTATTCGAATTTTTGTTTCTTTGTAAATGTTGTGTGTTATGTTTGATTAGTTATTGTTACAAGTACTCTATATGGCGCTGAGAATAAATGTCCAAATAAGTGTTCTCGGCTTTTTTTTATTATTATTTATTATCCATGTCGCATTTTTTATAAAGATTAGTAGCAATTACAACATGTTCCATTTAACATATTGATATATATCACATTAATGGTGTATTTTATCATCTCTCATGTAATTTACAGACTTAAAAATGGGAGGTGAAAGGGCCTCATAAATGGAATAGCCTAGGGCCTTTTCATCTAAATCCGTCCCAGGTAGTAAGTAATTTATGTTCGGTCTATGTGGTGGCAATATATTACAAACTGGTTAGAGATCTTTCGCTCCTTTCCAATGCTAATGTCATAAGCAAGTTGGATAGCAGGGTCACCTCATAATTTAGATTTGGTGCCTTTGGATTTTCTCTTATGGATATATCTGAAGAGATTGGTATATCGAATCCCAATTATCGCAGAACGAGTCTTAGCTGCTCGTCTGCTTACTGATTTCGTTTTTGTGTACGTTACGCATCGCTTTTTACAAAACACGCTGCTGGATGTATACTTAATTATAGTGCAATACGCGCATGCATACTTCGTTGTGCTCAGTAATCCTTTTAAGCCCCTTTCTATACGCCACATTATATTCAGTTTATGGAAAAGTAGCCAGCGGCGTCCTTGAGAGAAGGAAATGTCATTTAAGGTGGATTTTAAATGCATTAAAGATAATTTTTATTTTTAATAATTAAAATTTTAAATTACATGATATTAACGAAAAACCAGATGTAAAAAATATCACACTAACAATTATACTTTCTTCTTTCAAAGCAGCGGGGGCCTGAATGGGCGAGTGGCTAGCGCTCTGTACCACAGGTTTCGAATTCGAGTCCCGGCGGTGCCATGGATGTTTGCAGTGGTTCGGAATCCACTTTAAAACGTAGATCCCGGTCTAATAAGATCGGCATTGTTACTCAGCGTCCGTGACTTATCTTCACGTTACACGCGCCTCCTGGGTAATGCAATGTGAGTAACATCTGTGCAGCGCTTGCCTTAAGGCAGGGATGGGCAAACTACGGTCCGCCGGAAGGTTTTATCCGGCCCGCGGTTACAATTTTTAATTTGCTGGTCGAGGCAAATTAAAAGAAATATATATTATATATCCATCTCCTTTTCTATTTTAATTAAATATATTTTTTTTTTTTTTCAAAGGACTTATGATCTTTTACTTTCTCTATTTTTTGTTCTACAAAACATAAATCGACGGAAATAGCGAGCACAGACAGCTTCCAATCGGTAAAAAGTGTCAAAAGTTCTTTGTTAGTTATAACTGTAGATTGGCGCCAAAAAGTTAAAGTTTTACAAATCATTATCGAAAGTAAGTTTCCCAAATTTAATATCTTACTCCCAGAAAATCAGTGCTATGTTTGCTTCATCTTATATATATGAGCAAGAGTTTTCAACTATGAATATTAGAAATAATTATTTCAGAAGTAGACTGATAGATGAACATTTAGTTCTCAGAATCAGTACATCTCACTTCGAACCTCAATATAGGGAACTTTTAAAAATGAAATCGCAATTTCATTCATCTCATTAACATATTTAAAGTGTAATATTGAATATTGTTTTTGAAATTTTCGAAAAATTTATCTTGGCCCTATAAACTTTTTTTGTGCGATTTTCGATTTGTGCCTGCCTTAAGGTATCCAAGACAACTGTCTAAGTATTTGCCAGCTGCATTAGAAAAAAATCTTTCAAAGCAGCTTTATGCAGCGTTTGTCTGACTAGTACCCCTACGAGTAATTGGAGGTTTTTTCCACCACTTTTCTTAACTATATATCGTAGAGGTATGATCCTTTGGAAAATCCTACCATATAAATAATACCAAAATTATTGCATATGCAAATTGTTTTTGCGAAAAGGTGAATTTGATTTTCAAGAGAGGGAATTTACTGTGCCAAACCTGTAAGAGAAGTAACACATGAGAAAGAAATAATTAAATTTAATCAGAAACTCATGGAACTATGCGTAGCTGATAGAAGGGGGCTGTAACATTTGCAAAAGAAACCAAAATGTCCGCACATGTCAACATTGAGTCAACGAATGCGCTGACACTTTAGCCAAAGAAGCCAGGGACAATGATCAACCCAGGACTATCATCACACTTGCAGATGCTAACGCAGTTGCCAAAAGCCGACTAATTCCTCATAACTTTAAGAAGCCACTAATTACGGTCTTCAACTGCCCTAGGAAGCTGATATCAGTCATTAGCAAACTCAGAACTAATCATTACAGAGGGATGAAGATTCTCCCAGACAAGACCAGGGAATACATCCCCTGCAGAAATTGCCGCAACGCTTTCCTAACACCTAAGCACATTCTAGAGTGCCCAGCACTTACTCCCCATGTTTTGCAATTGGGTATGGTGCCAATCGAGGCCAACTTAGAGAAGTCCTTTATAGTGAAGCGGCGCCATTGCTTGCGGCCGCTATCGAGAAGACTTTTGACTTCATCTAACATTGATAATTATATTTTAAATCCATGGACACGATAACAACAAGCAAAATGTCGTCAACAACATATTTCGATATGTGTTAATAGTGTTGTATTTTTAAAAAAAAATGTGTCAGTCCGTTAAAAAAAATTTAAAATGTTTCACAGGACGCAAAATTATTTATATCATACTGATTCATTTTAACAAAAGTTTTAGCTTTTGATAGCAATGGTTCTTGCATTTTATGTCTAATATTTTTTTACAGGTTCATTTTGATTCTGAGCTTCAAAAAAATGAACAAAAAGGAACAGGTTTGATTGTGTTACTCTTTTTATTAAAATTGAATTTAATTTGCATGACACAGAGCAAATGTAATTCAGCCTTGCTTAGAAAAATGTAAAAAAATTTCACAAATTATAGGGAAAGAAATAAAAATAAATTATAGTTTAAAAAAAACTAAAAAACACACTTTTAGAGTTAATCAAACTAAAAAGTAAAAAATAATTGTTAACATAAGAATAAAATGACTGACGAGAAAATGAATGTCACTGTTCTAAAAGCGTGGGGTGCTGGATATCAATCGTTATAATTTTTCACTAGTTTCATTCCGAAATGCAGAGTTAATTTAAAAATGTCGTACAAAGCATCCCACACTTTTAGTACAGTGACATTAATTTTTCGTCAGTCATTTTATTCTTATGTTAACAATTATTTTTTACTTTTTAGTTTGATTAACTCTAAAAGCGTGTTTTTTTAAACTATAATTTATTCGTTTGATTAACTCAAAATGCGTGTTTTTAAACTATAATATTTAAATGAGGTCCCGGTACGCAGGACTGGAACTATAGTTCTTACAATAATTAAAACACAGGCTAAATGCGAATATGTCGAGACAGCCAAGATTCGAACACAGAATCTCCTGATCCGTAGTCAGGCGCGTTATCTGTTGTGCCACTGTCCCATGTAGGTTTGAATGTCTTAGGTACTTTCATTCTACATAGGTTAGATTGCTCTTCATAAGTTAAAATAAAATCACTAACCTGGCGATCCTAATCAGTGAGATAATAAACTTATCAAAATATTTTTATTGTCGTCAGTCCTTGAAAAGTCTACAATGTTTAAATTAAATCGGATCGCTTGAAGTAGGGCAAAATCGAGCCCAAAGATTCAGTTACAAACAAACAAATATACAGGTGAAACTAATAAAAGCGTATTAAAAAGCAACTGTATTGATGAATAATCCTTATAATAATTAATATATATATAATATATATATATATTCATTCTGTAGCGCAAAAAAAAAAAGAAACTTAAATGTAACAAAAGGTTAGATATAATTGTATAATTTGAAATTATTTGCCTTTTTATAATTCAAATATTTTTTGTTTTTGATTTCTTAAAAAATACTAGCATGATCTATTAATAATAATTTATTAATATATTCAAGATTATTAATAACTTTTATTTGAATAAATAAACAATATAATAAATATACTATTTAGACATGCAATGAATTTACAAGTATTTTCTTACTTTTTTCATTTGAAAAAAAAAAAATTAATAATAATTCTATAAATACTAAAGCAAAGAACAAAATCGATATAATTACCTACATCTTCAGTGATAAAATAAAATAATTTAAAATTTATTACAATTATAAAAACTATAACTATAATTTAAAAAAAAAAAAAAAAACTTACTTTATATACTTTGGAATTTGCACTTTGTTTTTCCCCCTCTCTTAAAGCATACAGTTTCAAATATTTTCATTCACTATCACTTTAAAATTATATATTTATTTAATTTCTTTTTAAAATGTCACTGCCTAATGTTTATTTTAAATCTGTTGACATTGGAACTCTCTAAAAATTTCAAAGCATATTTTATTTTACTTTTAATATACGACTCATTTTTAATAAATTATTACTTAGCTGAAAATGTTTTTCATTTCTAGGTATTTTAAATCTATGGAAAAGTTTCAGACAAAAAGTACAAAAATTTAGCAAAAGCTCAGCCTTTCGATTCTTTGTATTAACTGCAATTTCTATTAATGCAATTTTTCTTGCTGCTGAACATGCTGATATGTCTCCAGAAACAAGACGAATTTTTGATATTGGAAATATGGTAAATATAAATATATATATTTGTTTTTCATTTTTATTAGAAATTGTTTTGTTTTGATTCTGAACATTCTTTCAAGATTTTTATATTTAATAAATATCTAGTATTAAGTATGTTTCATTAATAATATTATCAGATTGGAAAAGAAATTTTAATCTCGATATCTGCACAAAATTTTAATAAACAAATATTCATACTTTAAAAAGAAATTTAATCATATTTGCTGTCATGAAGATTAGCATAAAATTATTTAAATTTTTACTTTCTGATTATTAAATTTTATTCTGGGCACATGAAAATAAAAGTTTATTAAATTTCTTTTTATTATTTCATGATTCATTCGTTGTATATGATGGAATATTTTTAAATATGATCTTTTATTCAAACTGTATAAATTAACCTAATTTAAATATTTTAATGCTAAATTGCTGGATAATAAAAGTTTACAGCTTTATTTACATTCTTTAGATCAAATTAATTCTCTTAAATATTTTAATACATAAAAAATTTACGCTTTTGCAAAACAAAAGCACTATCAGTAAAAAATGTATTGATATTTCACATGCGGATTACTTTATGCCAAACATACAAATGATTAAATTTTCATGGCCAATGAGCTGTAATTTCAATTATGGTATGCATTTCTACTGCGCAATTAGCATTGCATTAAACATGTAAAAAATGCGGACAGTTTATCTTTTCTAGCCGCGTTACAATTGGACTCCCTACATAACATACTCCCTTGAGACACAAACAATTGCCATTATGACAGTGGTGTCGAAGACAATGAAGACTTCAAATGTAGTTGTTTACTCAGAGTGTTTGAAGCTGACTGATCATAATGAGAAGCATTCACTGTATGGATACTACAGTGAAAAGTTACTGGTAGCAATAATTACTGTAAAAAACTTTGGCCTTTCAGAGCTTTTATTCTTCCGACAAAGTGCACGAACTGCTCAAACAGCATCACTGTCCAGCCATCCAACATTTTATGGTATCTTTTATATCAACCACCATCTCTTGACACTTGGCTGATTTGGGATTAAATTCATGATGGCGTTTAAGACGCATACCTTTAACATCACAACATCGATAGAATCATCTGGTGTGGTATCATCAATTATGAGAACAATAACTCTGTGATGCCAGTAGATTGGCATTGTACAGTATTCAATGATGAATCTTGTTTCAGTCTTGGAGTTGATGGTCATTGCATCCGTATGTGGAGGTGCCAGGATAAATCAGGCTTTATTTCCAGTACACCTTTGTTTTACAGTGATAGTTAGGGAATTATTACAGCAGGTCGTCCTATCGCACAACTTTAACAACTCAATGATATGTTGATGACATCGTGTGGACGTTTGCGATACATTTTGTGGCATATGATCTTGGGATATTTTCTAATTCAATAATTATATGGCTTATACGATTGGTATACATCTGGACTGCTTCCGTGCGTTGATACTTTTCCTTGGCTAACAAAGTCACCAAATCATTCGTCAATTGAACATATATGAGACATGGTAGCATCCTAGATTCGTTATTGAAAAATGCCATATATTTGAAGCGTGAATTGAGAAACGCCTAGCAGAATGTATCGGACAAAAATAGGAATCTTTATCTATCTTCACAAGCATGTATCGCAGCCAGGGAAGGTCACCAATTAATGATTTGAACAATCAGTGTGCAATTGCTAACCATTGATAAGTCTTACGACCTTGAATTTTTAATCATTTCATGATCTGTATATAACTTTTATATATATTTAATTTCAATAAACACACTCACTTTTCTTCATGACTTTTTTTTTTTTTTACCACAAGAGAGAACTTTTACAAAAGATAATCGAAAAATATTTGTGTTATGAATGATTGCTATATTTCATCAGTATTCTACTAAAATAACAAATTCTTAAATATAATTACTCATTTCTTTGCTTATATCTTATGTTAAATGTGTTTCTTCTTGCATTCTGTAGATTTTTATTGTTATATTCTCTGTGGAGATACTGATTTGGATCATTGCCATTGGCCTTCTCTATTTTTATAATGCGTGGAATTTGTTAGATATATCTGTTGTCATACTAGGTATTTTAAGCTATTTTGAGAATACTATGAGGAATGCTATTGCTTTCCGATCTCTGAGACTGGTGCGTAACAATTTTATTATAATATTATATTGTTGTGATTAATTGTATGCAGAATACCAAATTTAAAAGGAAAACGTTATTTTTTTTTCCCTTGAAATAAAATAATTGCCACATCAGAATGGAACTGTTTTGATTTTAATATTTGAATCAAACTTTAGTAAAAATACAGTGCTTTTTTATTATTATGTACCCCATTTTTAAAATGTCATTAAGAGCTCTTATTGTAATGAGCAACCAAGATGAATAATAATGATGTGAGGTGTCATTTGGCATACATTGCCAATTTGTTGCAAAAGCTATAATAATATTGAAGTTAGCAAAATACTTGTATCTTTAAAATAAATTTCAGTCATATTTATCATCATAAATAAATTTAACATCATCTATAGCTTTTATTTTAATTTCTTTCTAATGAGAATTATATTCTAAGGACATACATTATAGTGAAGGCATTAAAAAATGTTCCTTTGTTAAAGATCAACAAATTATTTTTTTCCCTTTATTATATACTGCTTATCGATAGTTACTCCATAATTAAATTTATTACTATAACTCAAAATTAACATTTTAAATTATTTAAATCAGAAGTTTTCACATAGAAAAACATTATTCTAATTCTTTAATGTTCCATTTATATTTTTAAATTTAAATTAATGCTGTAATTTTAAGATTGATCACTTGATTATGATTTTATTTAAATCTTCTATTTATACTAATGAAATAAAATAACTATATTAAATGAAATGAAATAATTAAATCTAACTATTAATATTTTCAATATTGATATCTGTAAATGCCTAACATAAATATACATAATAAAATTATGCGATAATAATTTTTGACTAATATTATTTAATTACTTTTTAACTAGTGTTATTTCCACTGAGTTTGAAAATAAGATTAGTTAAAAAGTAAAAATTTGTATGTAGTGATATGTGTTTTTAATTTTAGCTGCATTTATTCAGAATTCAAAAAGAATGGTCTGTTCTTAGGATAATTTTGGCTGCAATAGCAAAGTCCTTTGCAAATATCATTCGACTAATAATTGTATTATCTTTATTAATATTCATGTTTGCAATTATTGGAAATCGAGTTCTTGGACCTTTATATGCTGATAGTGTTATTGAAGAAGACTTAAGGTAATTTTCAAAATATAATTTATATGTAGTTTTTTTTACTTAACTGCTTAAAAATGTAAGATCGATCAATATAAAATTGCATAAAGTTTAAAAAAATACCTTAACTGTCTTCGAAAAATTAGTTTAATTGAAACTTATTGGAAATCATTGGAAATCATGCTTGAATGCATCATTTTGTTTTACAAATAAAATTTAAATTCAAATATTATTTTAAGAAATGTAAAAAGATTTTTAGATTAGTTTGAGAAAATTTTTAAAAAGTATACTAAAAGTAATATATTAATTTTAATCATTTAAATTTTTGGATTCAAATCTTAGTATTGTTCTTATAGGTTAAGCATAGCTTGTAGTACATAATTAGAAGTAACAAATTCAAAATACAGAATTAATTTCTTAAAATAAACCACATCACTATAGTAACCTCTCTAAATTCAGTAATTAGTAAAATTCATAAAAAAAAATATTTTCTTGGACAAAAATTAATGGCACATCTATCATAAAAATTTTATACATGTTTTAAGATTTCATATAACTTAATTCTACTCTAATTGTCTGCATTCAAAAGCTTAAACATATATGCTGTCTTCTCGTACTAGGTTGAATATGGGATTTCTGTAATGTATGCTTATATTTATCCTATTTACTAATGTGTCCAAAAGTAAGACCAACTTTCAATTTAAAATTCCAGGGCATATGGAATTTCAAATTTAGAAGAATAAATAAAGAGTTTTGGAAAAACAAAATAATTGGTCTTACTTTTTGGGCACACTAGTATATATTTTACAGGATCAAACCTTTGCTCTTTTAGGGATGTCATAGTTAAATTATGTGCATTTAAACTTAGTTATTGCTTTCAAAATAGTTGACTTTTTAAAAATAATAAGCAATAAACATTCTGCAGTTACCATAGAATCTGTCACAGATCTCATAACATCTATAGCTATTATTTTATGAAAGGAATTAATAATGCAAAAAAAAAAAAATCACTTTCTGTTGTCATGTAAAAAATTGTAATAAATACAGAAATTATACTTAAATACAGAAAGTAATACATAAGGTTCACAAAAGGGTCCCAAAAATCCCTTGCTCCTACTAACTTTTCGATTAAAGTCTGTTAATTCTTTTCGTGCGGCCATAACACATCAGAGAACTTTTCACATGAATCCAGGGCCGGATTTAGATGAAAAGAAGCCCTAGGCTATTCCACTTAGGAATCTTTTCTAATAACATTAACACGTATTTCATATTATCGAAGTAATACGAATATAACCGAACATAGGGATATCAATAGATCGTTCATTTGTCTGTTTCAGTCTACACCAATGTCCACTTTATTTACGCAAGAACAAATCAGAGTTTAATAGCATAAGCCACGTCAATATTTGCCATAGCAATCAGTGAACGTATGAACTATACTTTGGTGTAATCTAGTATATACAAACGAACAGACCCAATGAGCCGAACGCGTTGATCTTAACCAATACATTTTTATGTTTGTTTATTAGTCTTATGGGTGGAATTTCTCCTTATTTTCGATTCAGTGTTTTAGCGTTTACGGTTTTTAGAATAGTGTAATTCTAATTTTGCTAACAATTTGGATGTAGGCCCCTCTTGACCTTCAGGCCCTAAGCTGAAGCCTAGTTAGCTTATAGGAAAATCCTGCCCTGCATGAATCACTTGAGTACAAAGAAAGCTGTGACAATACACTGACCATTTATATATTTCTCACACGATGTTACTGATATTTGCATATTTCTATTCCAAGACTTTTGACACTTCAATATAATTCCGAGATAAAATATTATCCGTTCTACTAAAATAAATTCAAGCCGCTGAAAATATATTAAAGAATATCATATCTATGAAAATAAATTTTGTAAAATTAATATTTTTGAAAATTAAATAGCTATCAGTTCAACGTTTTCCTTTTTAATCATTGAATTGTTATTTCAAAGAGTTATTGTAGTGAGATTAAGCTCGTAGTTTTCATTGTTATAATAATATTATGCAGGAAATGAATGCCTTATGAATTAATTGCTGTTTAAAAATGATTTAAATAATTCTTAATAAAACATATTTTCTCTAATTATAATTGTTTTAAGAATTTTTTTTTAAAGACCTGAATAAATTTCTTTTCAATTAAAAAAAAAAAGTATATATTTTTTTTTTTTTTTTTTTTATTTTTACAGATGGTCATTCGAAACATTTGACGATTCCCTTTTCATGGTTTTTTTTTGGATATTTACTGGTGAATATATCGACAGCTTGTGGAATTGTATGTCAAAAACTAATTCATCTGTTTTGTGTCCAGTGGTGTTTATTAGTTACTTTCTAATAGGCAATCTTGTTATAGTCAGTTTATTTACTGCCCTACTTTTAAATTCATTTGAAGATTCAGATTTGTATCCTAAAAGAGTACGTATTTCTTATAAATAATTTATTACTTCACCTATGATCAAAATTAAAAGAATTTGTATATTTTGATGATACTCTCGAATATTGCAGAACAAAAGATTAACCTAATGCATTCTAAACAAAGTTGTAAATCTTTCGTATCAAATGGATAAGCAAATACAGGCGTGTGATGATGCAAGCTCTTAACAATTATGTTCTTTGTTTGCTCACGTACATTTCCAAATTTTTTTTTTTTTAACATTTGGTGAAATTTCAAAATAAACAATCAAAATGTGTAACCACCAACATTCCGATGATGAAATGAGATTGCGATAAGTAAATTGGAAGCACATCTGTCTCAATAGCAGAATTCTAGAGACTTCAATGTATTACCCAATATCATCTTCAACGCAAACAAGTAATATAAAAAAAAAAAAAAATTTGTAAAGTCAGTTCCTACTTTTTTTCACTATATTGCAGAAAGTCATTTATAAATAATTTTCACTCATTTTTTTAAGTCTATCTGGCGTCATCTATTGATAGATATATGCAACTTAAATCTAAAAAAACTAAAATTAATTCATTTAATTTAATTATTGAATTAATATTTTAAAAAAATGTATTAACATCAAGTGCCATCCCCTACGAATTAAAAAAAAAAAAATGTATTTGAACATGAGTGGATGAATAAAAAGTATTTTATGAACGATTGAAAATTTGAACAAGATATATAGTGTGAGCTAATAGAAGGAATTGAAAAAGCAGTTTAAGGATATTGAACCCGTGGAGAGAAATGTAAGATCGTCCAAGCTTCCATACATTCCGAATCAAACGCACATGTAAGCAGAAAATTTGGTAAACATTTGCTTCATGTTTTGTTATACAATCATTATTATCACATGAACGCATTTAAAGGAAAAGAAGGGTCTTTTTACGCCTTTTCTATCGTTGAAAATCTACGAAACTCTTATCCGAATAACTGGCCTGATGGAAAATTGACTAGCGTTCTGGCCTTTGGTACCATAGGCTTCAGGTTCGAATCCTGGCAATTGCATGGATGTTTGTCCGGAATCCACGTTAAACTGTAGTCCCGGTCTAATTAGCCTGAAGTGTGTAAAAAATGACCGCAGAGCGACAAATCAAACCTGTCCAAATAATGCACCTAAACAAAGGTCCCAACCTCTTGTGTAGAATACGCATGGGCGATGTGTTTAAACAGAAGAATAAGCTTTGTAAACTCGTACGCTAATTTACGTTTCTCGTTCGATCTGGCTGTCCAATGAAGATCGATATACAGTATTCTCATGACATGCATGTAGTCACGCGAAACTTAATTTCAAAAGTTATTGTTTCCAGAAGGCTACAATAGAGAGATCTGTGGACCTGCTGTTTGCGTTCCATTCAATTCTGAACACAGGAGAACCCGCTTAGCATGGTACAGAGAACATCTACTTTAAAACAAAGATCAGTAAGGGGCCGTTTTATTCATTGATGAGTCTTGGTTTTGTCTAACTCCCACCTTACAGAACCAGTTACCCATTATGCATCCTTCAACTTCCGAAAAAGCAACTACTATGTTAATAAAGATTTGATGGGTGAGCAGGGTTTGATGGATGAGCGTACAAACTTTTTATTTTTTTATTAGAGGAACTTTTGCCAAACTGCTGTGAGGTATATGGATGAGATGAAGCCCTGCATTTGCTTTTGCAGAGGTCACTTGATACTGATTTAATTTTTTATTTTCTTATTAGAGCAAATTTCTGCAAAATGATATTGAATGGATGGATTCGTCTGCAAATCTCCACACCTAAACACTATAGAGTATGTTTTTGACGATTTAGAGCAGGGGTCTCCAAAATATAGCCCGCGGGCCAAATCCGGCCCACCAGTCTCATCAATCCGGTCCGCGACAGCGAATAGCTTATTGTTGCTGTAATAAATTGGATAAAAAAACACAGAATAATAATAACTCGGTTTTATTGACTTGCTAGTTAAAGCTTAATGATAAGCATAATACGCGGAAAATTTAACTTAAGCATAACAACTAACAAGTAATTGAAATGAATCCCACTAACATTATAAACTAGTGAACAACCCCGGTAGTTATGTTGGGGTAAAGAGTATCGCATATGTATATACATCGATGTTTGGAATGTATTTATCCTGAATCGAACATATGATTTTTATCCAGAAAATCCCTCAGGAACGGACAAGCTAAATTAATGCGAATGAAACCGCGTGGTATCCACCTGTAAAAATACTAACGATATTTGTGTAATTGTGATTTTTCACTGACAATAGTTTGTAGTTAGCAAGTATATGCTTGCTCAGAGCGTACTCGGCGACTGGTCTAGAAATTATAGATAATGGCAGAAAAATTAAAGCGGTTTTGGCCCTTGGTACTTACTGGAGTAAACACTATGGCCCTAAGGCTGGAAAGTTTGGAGACCCCTGCTTTAGAGAATGCAATTCGCCTCCCAAAGCCATTCACAATATGAATCGTTGCCATTCTGATTGTTGCTAGAAGAGTGGCGTTGACTCCCTCAGGGATTCATAAAATACTTAATTTCTCGTGTGAATTCATATTGTGAAAGTTTGTTTGTTTTAAGAGGAAAATATACATTCTCTTAACCAACTTTTGATTCGATATTGTAAGTGCTGTTATAGATCTTTCAGTACTGATGAGTCTTATACTAGATCATACATGTGTGCCATAATTATTGCGGTTCTTTTTATTACTTATATATTATATCAACCTACGTGCATACCTAATTTTATTATACCCTGTCCAGTAGTTCGAGATATTCGACCAAAAATAAAAAAAAAAAATTTTCTTAATTTTGAACATCCGTGTAATGTATTATTAATTAAAAAATTATTTAAAAAAAAAAAAAACCAGAAAATGAAGAATTTTCTATTTTAGAGATTGCATGGATTGTGTAATAAAACAACATTATTCCAAAATTTATAATTTTGTTTAAATAATAACATATGACAAATTGAACAATTTTGTTTTCTTTTTCGCTACATTTTATCCATCTCCACATTCACTATATCATTCATCCAATATATCATTATATCTTTGACCAAATTTCAGTTTTCCATTGAAAAAAAAAAAACATTTTCCTGCCAATAATCCTCAGTGGCATATTACTGTGCCCAAAAAGTAAGACTAATTATTATTTTTTTTTTTCAAAAACTCTATTTATTCTTCTAAATTTATTTCATCGCCTTCAAAGTAATCCCCTCCGGACACCATGCACTTATGCTAACTTTTTTTCCAATCCTCAATGCATGCTAAAAAGTCATCGACAAGGATGGCCTTCAAAACTGGCATAGCCAGTTAAGGGAATAGGGAAGTCGCACGATGCGAATACGGTGGTTGTGGAAAGATATGGGTTTCATTTTTGGCGAAAAAGTCATGAAGAATCAATGCAGTGTGAGCTGGCGCATTCAGTGTTTTCGGCACCATTCGAGATTTGACGCGTTTGAGGACCGAAAGGAAATTAAACGATCCTTTGAAATTCCAACATTATCAGCAAGGTCTCTAATTGTAAATTGGCGGTTTGCAAGTACCAAATCTTTAATGTTTTGGATGTGAGCTTCGTTGGTTGAGGTTGATCAGAGGGTTCTTCGTCTTAAACGCGTTCTCTGCCTTCTTTTGAACTGTTTATACCACTTCTAAACATTTCTTTCCGGTAAAGGAATGCTCACCTAATGCCTTCTGCAACATTCTATACGTTCGTTTTCGCACACAAATATTCATTCCGCAAACGAAATGGAATGCAAGTTCTTTTGCTCAGTTAATTCAGACATTTCAAAAATCGCCGGAATCAGTTTTAGCGACTCTCAAAGCCAAGCATAACTCAAACACTAATGAATATTTTTTGACGTCAAATTTCACACAGATGTCAAGGACAGTGCCAGCAACCTAGAAAAAAAAAAAAACATTGAAATTCCATAAGCTCCGGGAATTTTAAATTGAAAACTGGTCTTACTTTTTCGACACAGACACCACCAGAAAAAAAAATTAACGATGTTGTATGTTCTGTAGATAATTTACGCCTCTTCATTCTTCTTTATAAATCATTGAAATCTGATAATTGCATGAACTTAAATGATTCACTTAAGAATTTAGTTAACTATTGACTAGTTTTTTGACGGCGACGAAAGGCGTTTTGAAGGCGACGAATAAATTTGGAAGAATAAATAAAATTTTTAAAAAATAAAACAATTGGTCTTACTTTTTGGGCACAGTAGTATGTATAGAAGTTACAGCATAAATAAATGTACATTTTATTATATGTGAAACAATGAAATGAAGTTTAAAAGGGTTATTAAAACAAATGATCAGGAACAATATCTTTAAAAGTTTTAAAAATATTTTAAGTATACTGTGTACTGAATTTTAATTTATCTTATCTTATCTTTAACTAATTTCTTGTCTTAGCAGATAATATAGAAATATACTCTTCAAAACATTACAATTTGTAACATTTTGAGATGAAATTTGATAAAGAGATTAACATTTAAATTAATTAATTAATTTAATTGGTATATTAAAAAAAGTTAAATTGTTAAAAAACTAAAAATTATACTTTGCAAATATATATATTTTTTTAATTACTTAGAAATGTTTTCATACTGCAGCTGCAATGAAGATTAATAGATGGATATTATTGGGTCTAATATATTATATAGATGTAATATATAGGCTGATATATTAAGTTTACCATATTATTAAGAACTAATGAATATGGTCTAAAAAATGGTGAAAATTGTTTTAAAAAAGGGTAAAAAAATAAAAGCCGTATAAAAGTAAATTCTTAAATAACTTCACTGTTAAGTTCAATAAAATCTTGAATTGAATTTTTCATAACAGTTTTTAATGTTGAATTTGTTTGATTTGAAATATTTCTGAAAGAGTAAAATGGTTTTTATACCCTTCATATCATTTAAGTCTTAATGAAATTTATTGTAATATATGTATTCACATAGTATTTTAATAATTTTTTTTTATTACAGAAACCTTCAGTGAAACATTATTGGACCCTAATCCGGTTCTATGTATATGAAAAATTTCTTAAAGGAAAGGTACAGTGGCAGATTAATATTTAAAGTTTCCTTTTGGGTTTCAGATTGTTCTCTTAATTACTTTTCATCATTTTCTAATTTATAAAATCATGAAAGATAAAACCTTTGAATTTTAGAAAATGTCAAAAAAGGAAATTAATGAAGATGAGCGGAGTAGTAAAATCGAAAGGGGAAAACTAACAAATAGATGTGATACACAAAAGAATAAAATGCAAGTGATTCTTTCTCTATAATATTATTAATTGAGATTTATGTGAAGATACATTAGTGTAAAAATCAAGTTTTGAACCATACTTATTTGTACAACATATTTAAAAAAATTCCATTAGTTTTGACAAATTTTTTATTCATGCCTTAAAATACAGAAATCCAATGTATCTTTATCACTTTAAATTTGTTTTGATTAATGTAATTACTTATATACACCTTTTAATGTATTTTTATAATAACCATTTACTGTTAATGCTTGTATGGAAAATATCCATTTTATCTACAAATGCTCTAAATTGGCATTGATTCATGCTGAAAAATTATTTTATATTAAACTTATAATTGTTAGAAAATTTTTATTCATTTTATGAAACAACAAAGAGGATTTTTGTCTTTACAAATTTATTTGCCAAACTATGAATTTTATTTAAAAAATTCTATATTGTAAAAATACATCACACTGGGAAAGTATTAATTAATATTTTATTGCTATTCTAATATATTTATATAAAACAAGTACTTTCTTCCTTATGCATATGATTTTAAAAAGCTAATAATAAAACAAATTATAATTTTCATCCAGTTTAATTTGTCAGTTCATTATTAATTTAAAAAAAACATTAAAAGTCATATTTAATTTTCTCTCATCATTTTATTATTAAAAAGTTTTTGTCATAGTTTTTAATATGATATAACAGAACTAATTAAGACTTTATCTTTATAGCAATGTTTTGATACGCATCAAAAGATTTATACGAGGTGATAAATTCGAACTTATAGTGAATATAGTAATAATTGCTAGTTGCATTTCTTTGGTAAGATTATAATTACTTTTTTTTTTAAACATTTTGATTACTTTCAATTGCATAATTTTATTAAAATTTCATAAGTATTGTACTAAATTATATTTAAATTAATAGTGATAAAAATTAATCAAAGGCAATATCACAA
The DNA here is from genome assembly GCA_021605095.1 of Caerostris extrusa. NCBI lineage: Eukaryota > Metazoa > Arthropoda > Arachnida > Araneae > Araneidae > Caerostris > Caerostris extrusa. The sequence continues at coordinate 20,831 of BPLR01014433.1, forward strand.
AAGGAATTTGAAATTCAGGTGAATTTTAACTCTTTCATAAAAAGAAATAACATTGACTATATGTGTGTGCCATTGATATTGTACTTGATAATTTTAAATATGTTTACTAAAGAGATTTGTACATTTAAGTATTGCTGTATTGCAGGCCATTGGCAATTTGCCTATAAACTTTTTCATGTAGTCTTTTCAATTAGCTTATCAATCTAAATATTAAAAAACGTTTATACATAATTATTTTTAATGCATGCTTCTAAAAATAATTTTTTAAATATCAGTCTATGCAAATTTTGTTAGTATTTGTGTAATTCTTTGTACTTAATAACAAATTATTTATAACATTAATTGTCATGGATGAAATCTTTTTAAATTTCAATATCTCAGTGATGTCAATACAGAATGATGCTCAAAAGTTTACAACTACCATAACTTCCTATCTGTTATATGCAAATTACAACGTAGAAAACCTTAGAATTTTGTGATGAGATTATAAGTTGCTGTGGACATTTTTTTCACGGATTTCATAAAAATAAATTCTACAAAGCTTCCACCTAAAAATATTTTTTGTCAAAAAAATTGACAGAACTTTGTGTGAGAGAAAAATATATAATCTTCCAAATGAAAAGAAACATAATTGTTGTGGACAATAAAAAGAATGGAATATTTACTGAAATAAATAAAATATGACACTCATCATACATCGGTTTGTGTTAGGGAAAAAACAAGCCTGGAATGAAGTTATAAATATTAAAAATGCTTTACCAAAAACCAAATTAATAATTAACTGTAAAACAGATTGAGATTTCTATATTTCTGGCAAATACAATTACCATCCTTTGTTTTTATCAAAATTCTTAAATTCATATTTTCTTGGTTCCTTTAAGATTTGTCAAAGAACAGGTGTGAATCACCTGCAGATTAAATTAAATCTTCCATTTTTTCCCTACAGGAAATTACATCTTTGGGCTATATGGCACTGCAGATAATAGGCAGAAAATTGCAATATTTTTTTTATTACTATGAAGAATGTAAATTTAATGAATGTATATAATATCTTTATTTATAATTATTTTTTCTGTAATTTTTTTTATTAGAAACAACATTTTGATGAAACTCTTTTAAAATGGGAATGTTTTTATTGACTAAAAAAAGAACTGTCTTTAACTTGTTGTCATCACTTTATTTTAAAAGTTTAATTTTATAAATAGAAAATGTATTCTCATACACCTGTTAACTTATATAAATGTTGAAATGGGGGAATTTTGTCAAATTGAACTTTTTCTTTTACAGGCACTTGATAATTCTAAAGTCGAGAGTAACTCTGAACTGCATAAGACTCTCATTTTGTTAAACTATGTATTCACTGGTTTATTTTTATTAGAGATGCTTCTGAAATGGTTTGGGTTTGGGTTTATAAATTATTTTACAAATGTGTGGACCCTGTTTGATTTCGCCATTAATCTGGTAAGGCACATTCTATAATTATGTATAATGTATTTATAAGTGTCTAACATTATATTTTATACCGATATGCAAAATAATAGAAAATTAAAAATATTTATTTCATAATAGACACCAATTACATTCTAGAGCAGTGATACACGTGCCACAGGTCACAGCATACCATTGTTACTTTTCTTATGGCTGGCCCTATCATATGAGAATGATATGTAATATTTTAAAACATTTATCAGGTTTAAAAAAGAATTAAATCATGCTATATTTTTTATTGATACAAGTTTATTAAAGAAAGCAAGCATTTAAATATTTTATTCATTGTATTCTAATTTACTGAATATTAAAATATTAGAACTTTTATCAGTAATATACTAATCTGAAGGCAGTTTCCTATCTACGTTACTTATTTATTACCCTAACAATAAGATTCTCAACTCTGTTCGATATCAAAAACATGAGCCATTGATGTTTGTTTTAAGAATCACTTTTAATGTTATATTTATGAACATTTTATGAGATTTCAAAAAATATGTTCTATTTCAAAATTGTGCCCCAAAAAAATAGCCATGGTTTCATAACCATGAGATAATATAGTTAGCATAGGAATATTTTTAAAAAAGATAATGTAAGAATATTTTCTAACCTAGATAACATAAGAATATTTTTTAAAAATTCATTAGATTAATCATTTGTGAGCTTGTTCCTTATAAAAATTGGATCAATGTTAAAACACATTTAATCACTGAATAGTATGCATCAAGAAATACAAAGAGAATAACGTAGTTCTTTTGTATCTGTGCACTTTGAATACTTCAGAAATATGTGCATCCATTTTATCAAAGAATAAAAATGACTTTTATTCTTTGACTTCATGGGTTATGTTCATACTGTTCCATTAACTATTTGTTTAATTTCTAATATAAAAATATTTAGAATTATATGCATACTTATAACCTACTTAAATTTGTGATTACAATTTACATTACAATTGTATTAGTGTAATTAATTATTTTATTTTACCACTTTAATATGACAAATTGTTTTAAAACATTACTATTTTAAATTTTCTCACCATTGGCAAAAAATATATATATATAATTTATTCACTTTTTTTTTTTTTTTTTTTTTTTCATATTTTGCTATTTTACAAGATCTTCAACTATTATTTGCTAAAATTAGACATAATTTGTGTTATTAATATGTCTATCTAATTCAATGAAGGGCTTTTCAAATGTTAAAGGATTGTCACTCATTCTCTTTATAATTCTTCTCTAATGTTATATGCATCTAAATTTCTGTTTGTAACTCATTAATGTTGCAACAACATGAAATAATCAAATCCTCCTAACAGTGAAAAAAAATTGCAGTGCATCATAAGGCAATTAGATAAAACTAATAATTTAAAGCTTAACAAATAAGCATTTATGTTAATAACTGAAAATATTCATCTCGCCTTATCAGAGCATTAATTAATTGCTGTATTTTCTTATATTAACAAAATGACCATTATTTTGAATACATAACTAACAATTGTGCAATATGACAACGGGATTAATTTAATCCCATGAAATTAAACCTTATTTATAAATGCATAGATATAAAACCCTTGTACCCATTTATTTCTTTTACTCTTTACTTCTCAAATTAATTGGAATTGGTGATTGTCAAAAAATAGCACTTTTCTAACACAATTTATATTTTGTGCACCTGAGTGCCAATTTATTATGTTGCATAAATTTCGAAAAGACACAGTCCAGTCATTAATGTGACCATCACCTACTTTCGACGTCAACGTGAAATAACCAATCACAAAAGGCAGGTGGCAGCACATTGTCAGTGGAGAGTATATAAAGGATGTCCTAGGGCATCTGAAAGCATTTCAATCGTTTGCGTAATGCAGAAACGTAGCGATTTATCCGACGTCCAAAAGGGCATGATTATTGGCTTTCGGTCCAAGCGTAGAAGCATTTCAGAAACGGCTAATTTTGTGAACTGTTCGCGTGCCGCCGTGGTAAAAGTATACTGTGCAGGGCAAAATAGCATTATCCAAAATCAACGGCGTGGCACATGTGGTGCACCACGGGCTGTAGATGACAGAGGCGAACGAAGGCTACGGAGATGCGTTCGGGCGAATAGACGTGCAACTGATGCACTGTGCGGATGAACCAAATGGGCTACCAAGAGTGAATCATCAACAACGGTTCAGCGAACGTTGCTGCGCATGGGCCTCCGCAGCAGACGCCTGGTTAATGCACCTATGCAGACTGCTGTTCATCGGCGACGAAGGCTGGAATTTACACGCCAGTACCGAAACTGGACGTCCACAGAGTGGCGACAGGTGACTTTATCCGATGAATCACGTTTTATGCTATATCGGACAGATGGACGTTGGCGTATACGGAGTAAAATGTCTGAAAGCAAACACCCTGTAACAATTGCCGGGAGGATCCAAGCTGGAGGAGGTTTGGGGAGTGTTTTCCTGACATTCACTGGGTGCACTCATCATTGTGGAAGGCACGATGGATCAGCATAAGTACGCATCTGTCCTTGCGGACCATGTCCACCCCTACATGCGAATTATTTTTCCTCAGAATGAGGGCATCTACCAGCAGGACAATGCGAGGTGTCATACGGCTCGCAGTGTATGTGCATGGTGCGAAGAGCACCAGGATGAGTTTACCGTACTCCCCTGGCCTGCAAACTCACTGGATTTAAACCCAATCGAGAATCTGTGGGACCATCTCGATCGGGTTGTTCGCGCCATGGATCCTCAACCGCGTAATCTAGCGCAGCTGGCCACGGCACTGGAGTCAACATGGCTCAACATCCCAGTGAAAACCTTCAGAAACCTACTTGACTCTCTTCCGGCACAGCTCGCAGCGGTCCGCTCTGCCAAAGGTGGTTATTCTGGCTTTTGACCGGTGGTCACATTAATGTGACTGGACTGTGTATTTTCGATATGCAGTAAAATCAAGTGCAACTATAAAATGAGCTAGTGATACTTTTTTTTTTGTTCTCGGAAGTAAATCATACTTAAGAACATAATAAAAAACCTGAATAAATTTGAATAACCTAATCTAATGTTTTTTGATTTAAAATTAAAATTTTTAAACAAATTAAATAAAATTGTTGTTAATACTTAAATTGTTAACACCAATAAGATTTTAAAAACATGAAATCATTACTATTAACATTTGTAGAAATTCATATAACTACTTTCTATTTCTAAAATAAGAGGTAAATAGCTGAATTATTGGTTGCACCAATAATTCAGCTATTGCAACTATATCATTGCAACTTTGTCACAAATAATAAATTTTTTATTTATATTTTATGATCAATTAAAGTTTTAAATTTTCTTACCTAGTTTTTATAAAAACTAGTCTCAGATCCTCCTGTTTTTTTTTTTTTTTTTTTTTTTTTTTTTTTTTTTTTACAAGTTATATTTGTAATTAGCAATTAATAGTTTAGTTTATATTGTTACTTAAATTATACTTCTACAATGCTTAAAACTTCAAAATTAAGTATTTCAATGTTTGCATTTGTTAATGTAATATAGAGACAGAAACAGTTCTAAAATTTTTCCATTTTAGCCACTTTAAGTAAATACAACCATTTTAGTTTTAATAAAATAAGTCACTGTCTTATGAGTATATCCTAATCAAATCTTAGCAAATTTAAAGAGTTATGGATAATAATGGAAGTATGAAACTTCATTTATTGTTTAAAATAAGAATATTTCAATAAAAAAACTTTTGTATCAAACATCCATAAAGTGTCATATCAACTACTGTCAAAAATTATCACTTTTATTTCCATTCATATTGCCTTTTCAACTTCCTTAGAAAATAATTTAGACCATACAGTTGTTAATAGATTTATAATTTGCAATATTGGGGATTATTCTAAAACAAATTGCATTCATTGTTGCATAGTTTAGTATAATATTATAATAATGTAACATTTAACTGTAATTTGTATTTATGTAGGTTGCAGTACTAGAAATTTTATATGGCATAATCATGCATTTGGGTCATGAAGTCAGTGGTCTAACAGTACTAAGAGCATTAAAGTCTATTAAATTGCTTTCAAAGTGGCATGGTATGAAGGTAATCTTTTCCTAATATTCATTAGAAAGTTGTATATTACTAATTTGTTTTATCAATAATAAAGAAATTCTCACAACAAAAAAAAAATATAGGATTTTTTTTTTTTTTTTTTTTTGACATTTTTATAAAACAAAAGCAATACAAATTAAAATTTGTTAGATACAGTTATAATTATATTACCATAACTTACCATATATTACATGATGCCTGCTTTTAATATATAAGTGATTTGCACTTGTACAGTTAGTTCTCTGAACTTTTCAACATAATTGTACTTGCAAAAATACATTTTCAATTTTGACTATATTGGAAATAGTTATTTGTCACTATTTCTGCTAGTAAGTACAATTATAAATTCAATTCATTTTGATTTTTCAAACTTTTTCTGCAGAACTTGATGAATAATGTAAATTAAATATATTTGTGCATATAGTGAAAAAGCATATTAAAATTTAAATGTCATAATTCAAAATGTCTTTTCATTGTATAAATTATATATTCTCTAATAAAATGCCTTTATTCTTTCTTAATTTTGGGTAGAAATTTTAAACTAAAGAGACATTTTTCAAGCTTTAAAAGCATTTTAATGTCAAGTTAACATTACATCATCATCATTGACTCAACAGCCCCTGGTGAGCCAAGCCCATCTGCTTACTGGCAGATTTTGAGATGAGAGATGTTTTTCTTTTTAAGGGGTAGAGTTGTCAGCCCTATACCCAATGCTCTACAGCCATGTTAGATCTGGACCTACGGTTTTAAGTGAATTTCAAAACCACTATAAACATCCATGGCACTGTTGGGACTCGAACCCGAAACTTGTGGCATGGAGGGCCAGAGCGCTAGTCACTCAGCCATCAGACCCCAAATTATAACATATCATACATTAAACATAGCAAAAATTGTAGGGAAGATTTATACATAATAGCACACATTAAAAAAAAAAAGTACTTACCATACATTTTGCATAGAAGTACAAACAAGTAAATTGCAATAATAAATTTTAAAGAAAATATCCAATTCTGTAAATTATCAAATTTAAAAAGAAAAATTCCAACAGCTTATAATTTTTTATTTTGTTGATCGAGGACATTTTTATATATCACAGTCAATTAATCAATGCAAATTTCTTTTATTGTATTAAATAAAAGAAAAAGCATTTATTTATATTAAGCATTTTAAGTAATTAGTTTTTTACTGATACAGTCACAAACAGTAAGCAGCAATCTATAATCCCCACCATAAAAATCCACAAAATGTATAAACATAATTTTTTTAATGTACAAACTGTTGATTTTAAATTAGGTGGTTTTTAAAGTTGGCTAGGAATTTTTGTTAAACCATTTGTAACTGAATGTTGTACATTTTTTCCTATTTTTGTTATTCAAAATATATTTATAAATCTTTAACATTTAATTTGCAATTAATAAATTTTGTTGCTAAAAAAAAAAAAAATATTAATGTTTAGTAGCTTATTTCTAAATAGAATATCTAGATTTTGTACTTCATATTTGTTTATTTAAAATGAATATTGATCCATTATTTTAATTTCTCTACATTTATAGTTATTCATTGAAGCTCTTGTTTTGTCTATCCCCTGGCATATTGTATGCAATATGTGTGTGCATCGTCATGTGGTTACCATTTGCAATATTGGGTATTCATTTCTTTGCTGGAAATTTTTACAGATGTGCAAATAATGAAAATGAAGATGCTCATGAGCTACTTATAACCAACAAATTTGATTGCCTTCAACATAATTATACTTGGAAAAATGCATTTTTCAATTTTGACCATATTGGAAATAGTTATTTGTCACTATTTCTGCTAGTAAGTACAATTATAAATTAAATTTATTTTTATTTTTCAAACTTTTTCCATAGAACTTAGTGAAAAATGTAAATTAAAAATATTTGTGCATATAATGTGAAAACATATTAATAATTTAAATGTCATAATTCAAAATGTCTTTTCATTGTATAAATTTTATATTGATGGATACTCAAAAAAAGTATAAAAAATTTTTCACTTATTTTTTTTTATTCCACTTATTAGGTTTTTCATAACTTTTTTTTTCTAGAAAAAAAAAGTTATTTTATCACAAAAAATTATCTTTCATAAACTTAATTATTATTATCTAAAAATAAAAATGCTTAAGCAAATCATCATCATCATTGGCGCAACAGTCCCTACTGGCAGATTTCGAAACATGAGATTCTTTTTACGGGGTAGGGTTGTTAGCCCAATGCTCTACAGTCATGTTAGACTGGGACCTACGGTTTAAAGTGGATTCTGAACTACTACAAACATCCATGGCACCGCCGGAACTCGAACCTGAAACCTGTGATACCGAGTGCCAGTTAAGAAAATCACAAATACAAATTAATATCTAGTTTTCTTCAAATAATCTTTTATTAAAAGGATATTACGTTAATTTTTCTAAGAATAAATTTTTATAAAATCTATTGATAAATGATCTTATTATAAAAGTTGATTATACTATTTTGTGGAACATATCTATCATATTATATATAGTTATATGTATATACTTCTATATGTGACATAAAAATGTGTATTTTGTTTTATTTTATGTATATTTTGTTTATACTAGACCTATAACGGCTTCAAGAATAGGTCCACTTTCAGGTTCATGGAAAACATTTGTAAAATAAAATTTTAATGATTCATAAATAAAATTTTTATTTTTATTTACAAGCAATATATATACAGAACTCTATTTACAAATTATTACTTACAAAAATGAAATTTTTGGACATAATTGATTGCATTTCACTCCAAGGGTGGATCGGGACCTGATGGCCGAGTGGCTAGCACTCTGGCGCTTGGTACCAGAGGTTTCAGGTTCGAGTCCCATCTGTACCATGGATGTTTGTGGTGATTTGGAATCCACTTTAAACTGTATGTCCCAGTCTGTTTAGTCTAACGTGTGCACAAGATGACTGTAGAGCGACAAACTAACCCAACATAAGGGTGGAGATTTTCAGAGTTCTCTAGTCTACAACGAATCTATTTCACCTGATCTGTGGCAGACCTTAATTATCATATGGCATGATACACGAAACCACAAGGGGCTCACTTTGAAAACAGACAGAAACCCAGCCTATTCAGTCAATTAAAAAAAAAAAAAAAAACACTTTTGTCTATTTGTCGCAGAACTCACTTCTTTTTACAAAAAAACTCCCTATAAGAAAATCCATCAATAGGGGAGAGGGAGGAAGGGGGTCAGCTTCCCTTATTTCCTCAGCCCATGGTCTATCTCTAATCACTATGCCAAAACACATGACGTAGTTTATATCCTGTCTGTAATTGTTTCTGCCAGTGAAGATCGAACAGACAAGCGCTAATTTCATGATATCTCATTATCCATGGCATTAATTATCTGTTGTCATATTTCAGTGACAAGTTGTTATTATGTACTTAGCATAATAACAACCTAAATAATATACATTCCTCTCTCCTGGGAACGAAATGCTACGGTATATTTCTAAGTTTGTTAATGTTTATTTGTGTTTTAACATTCTAATCATTACTGAAAGTAAACGATTAAATTATTCAAAAGCTTAGATCATTATGATGATTACAGCTTATAAAAAATTAAAATAATTGTAAATAACTGCAAAAATAACTTTTCATATGTTCATTGTATACTAATTATTTTTGAAGCTAAGAATTACATGTATAAAATTTATTTTAATTTTTTTTTTTTTTTTATTATTCCTTGTAAAATCTACTTATAAACTATATTAATGAATATTTAAAATTAAATCAAATATTTCTTACTTTTACTCAAGTACTCAAACAAAATAAATATATATTTATTTTTATTATTTTGATGCTTTAATACCTTTTATTTATGATTTACTATTATTATTACTTTTATTTTAGGCTATGCTTTCAGAATGGGATTCTTTAATGGAAATCATGGTAGATTTCAGGGAACCAGATTTACAACCAGAAAAGAACTATCATGCTGAATATTATATTTATGTGGTTATTTTCATTTTTGTTGGTGGATTTATTTGCCTTAATCTTTTGTTGGAATTGTTGTGGATACCTTTAAACATATGCACAAAAAGTCAGTGCTTTTGAATATTAAATAGTTTTAATTTTTTCTTTATAAATAAATTATTCAAATCAATAATTGAAAATAAGTTGATATGATTTTTAGGGTTGTAATTCTATAATGGTTCAAGTTATTATTACACAATAACTAGCTAAAAACTAAATAAATTTCATTTGTAGCAATATAGAAATATTAAAGATGACATTTCATATCTTTTTTTTAAAGCAGTAATGTAATAAAGGACCAAAATTACAAAAAAAAAAGTAAAACATATTAAAAGACCTAAGGAAAGATATCAGTTATCAAGATTCTTTTATAAGAATCTTTTAATTATTTTCATCTGTTAAAAAATAAACTTCAAATATTTTTTTTTTTTCCTTAAACAATGAAGATCAAAACAATACATTAAAATTTATATATATATATTTGCAGTATTTAGTAAATTAAAGTTAAATTTTACTCAAGATTATATTTTTTTCAATGTGTAGCCTGATAAGTAATGTGGAAATAGGACATATATTTTATGTATGAAAGGTATGAGGAAAGCTCAGCAACATCTTGATAATCTGCATAATACAATATACAATTAGATTATTAATTTTAAACAATAGTTTTATTGTCATAATTCAAATCAAATAAATAACTAAAATTGCCAATTAGTTAAAATTAAACTTTAAAAAAAAACTATCTCCTAGGAAGATCAGTTGCTGACAAATTTGTGTTTTATTGTTAACATAGGAGTAACATAAGAGAATATTTAGAAACATGGAAAGGTCACAATTTTATAGCAAAAACATATTTTACATTCACAAATCTAGCGAAATCTTAAGTGAATGGCACAGAAATAGCATCCATTAGATTGTCTACTTCAGTTGATAATCATCTGCATTATGTAGATCTCACAGATCATTAACACTGTGCACATTGTATAACTCGATTTTTAAGTACGCCACAATAAAAAATCTAGTGCGGTTAGATTAGGTGGTATCAGAATTCATTTCACATTACCTCAGTAACAGATGATTTTATGATCGAATTTTGTGAAAAATTTGGGCTCTGATGCCACATTTTTGTAGAAGAGTACTGTCGTATTAGAACCGTACAGAACACAGATAGAGTAAAGGCAAATCATTCTAAAAATTCAGTAACTGTTCTTTGCATTATTTTTGCCTTGTTAAGATTTTTCATAAAACACTGGTCCTAAGAGGCAATTGTTCCAAATTCAGCACTGGACAATGAGAGATCGCCGCACCAGATGATTACAGAATTAGTTTAAAATTTTAGTCGTATGATGTCATTAAGGGTGCTGCAATTAGATGATTACAATAACTTAAAATATGTGGACATTAATTTCACAAATATAGCCTTCTTGATTTGGACGTAATTTTGCTGCATACAGATATAGTTATATACCCTATATTTTTTTAAAAGGTAAATAAATTATGTTTTGAATTTGAATACTCTAAATTTTTATTTTATTTGTTTTAGATGGAAGGTGAAGGAGACATTGAATTATTGCTTACTGAAACCCAAAAAGACTATTATCGTGCTATGATTAAATTCAGTAAGAGAAAACCTACTATTTTTATTGAAGCTCCATCAAATATTTTCTTTTATTTATTTTATAAAATCTCATACAGTTGGTGGTGAGTATTAACTTTTTTCGTTAACACATTTATAATTTAGTGTACTAAATATTCAATATTTTATAATATCCTTTTTAATATCTATGAATATGTTATTTATTACAATTAGACATTACTATTTTTAAAAGTAGTAATGATGATGTATAATAATAATAAAAACTTTACAAACTAAAGGAATATTTTATTTAATAATAATGATAATGTATCATGCAAATTCATAAAAATATTTTGAAAATTGCATTTTTCATGATGTTTAATTAAACAAAACAATAGTAAATATTGTATAATGTTCTTTTATCACATGAAAAGAATGAAAGAATTGTAATTAATATAATGTTTCAAATTATAATGTACTAAATCTGAATCTTGTTCTTTCTATAAAGATGTGTGTGTAAGAAAAATATATATTATAATCCACAGATTATATGTTAATCCATTATATACCCATCTAAAAAGAATATCCCCATTTGTATTTTTTAAATAGTTTATATACATATGCAGTTTTAATGTATCTCTAGAATTAATGTACATAATAGTTAACTTTATGTAATTTTAGGAACCAAAAATCATTAGTTATACATATAAAATTAATAAGTAACTTGTATAAATAGCAGAAAATTATTTTGTTAAAGAAATTTACAATTTCTTCAAAATTGATGAATTTATTAAAGTTGATGGATTATTTAATGATTTGCTACAAGTTTCACTTTTTTTAATGTTGCTGAATACAGGTCATTTCGTTCAATCTGTGGATGTTACTAAGGTTTCATTAAAATTCAACTTTATAAAATTGCCATAATTTTTGCCGTAAAAATAATTATTATCTTCTAGTCATAAAGAAACATAACAATTGTGAACAATGAGAAAGACACATAAGCAAACAAAATTGCAATGCACATCATACATTAGTATGCTAGTACATGAAAAGGGACTAGAATAAAATTATAGATAATTAAAAACATTTTGCTGGAAGGCCAAATTAATAATGAATTGTTATGCTGATAAAGATTTTCAACTCTCAAGCAAACATGATTATTACAAATAGTCATTAAAATATCTTCTCTTTTTCACCATAATTCTTAAATAACTATCCGGTTTCTAATATCTTATATTCGTAATTGTATTATCATAAATGTTCTTTAAAATTGGAAAACGTTTTGTTAGTTTTATGAAATGGATATAAAAACAGAACTAGCATAGATGATTAGCATACGGTATATCAAAGAATAGATGCGAAAATTTCTCGTATATTTCGCGGATTATACCAGAAATTCAATGTTTTTGGAGCAAAAATTACATCTGCAAAATTAAGTAGGAAATTACGGTTAAAATTTATAATTCATAACATTTTTTTTAATTCTATTAAAATTTAATACATTTTATTTGCATAAATTTGATTTGTTGACTAAATTTTTTCATTTTTCTAAGGAAGTATAAAATCAAACTTTGATTCACTGGTTTTTTGTTTATAGGTTCAAATTACTAATTTCTATTTGCATATGTGCTAATGCCGTAGCAGTTGCTGTGGAGTTTTTTGATGATCCTTTGTTGGTTAAAAAATTCGTAAAATATGTGAGAATGCAATTGCTGGTGTGTTTTTTATGGAATTCCTCATTAAAATATTTGGACTCAGACAATTTTACTTCAATAATTATTGGAATATATTTGAATTAATCCTTTTAGTTTTATATTCTGTCGGTAAGTACATTTTCCAAAGTATATCTTCATTCATTGATTTATAAATGATCATATTAGTGAATTTCATTATCGTGTACATCTAGGTTTTAATTTTCTTAAATAAAAAACTTTAAAGTTAATGAAATAAAATATTTTTCTATCCACTATAATCTTATTTTAATTCCTTTTGTTGTATAATATCTCCCAAACCTTGTATTAAAGCATTACCATATGTTTTATACAGTGGCTCCCTAGAGTGTTTGTACACTTTAAAAATTTGTAGAAAAACTGTTGTAGCCTAGAATGAATTCTAACATAAAGTCCAATATTTTTTGTATCCTTTTCATGTGATTCTAAATAAAATTGAAGAATTTTTTTCAAAAATATTGACTCATTTTCTATTTATAAAAATTAAAATGTATAGAAACACAGAAAGAAAACATCACAAAAGTGATAGTACACCTAAACATCTTTGGATAAATTCAGCAATTAAATTATGGTTTGTCACTTTTTTTTGGAACATTTAAAAAAAAAAATTGTTTGATTTTAATCTTTGTTTTATGTGATTCTATTCTATTTTTTACTTAAAAATGGCTAGTAGTTATAATAAAACAACGAGCAGTATTCCATAATTGATTGTTTATCAGCAAAGTGATAAAATAGCATTTGGAAGTTACAGCAGTAAAGTATGTTCTTGAGTTTCTTAAAATATTTAATATAGCTCTGTTAAAAAAAGATATAGATATTATAAAAAGTTTCTTATATTGAAATATTAATTTTTATTAATAGATAGAGCAGTATTTCGTTGAAATTTGTTGAGCGCACAAGCACCTTTGGTAACACAGTATATATATGTTAAAATAATTCTTTTTTGGAACCATAAAAATATAAATTAAATTTATTATAACATTAAATATAAAAAAAATTAAATGTATTATAAAATTAAACAAATAAGTAATAAATTCATAATTATAAAATTCCCTGTTTTATTTTAGGGGAAATAATACATTTTGCACTGACTTCAGAGAATGTATTAGCCTTCATTTATTTATTAAGGATCCTCCAAATTTTCTATTTGTTAAACTTAACAAAAATATTTGTTGACCTTCGACTTATTACTTATGCAATATCAGCTTCATTAACCTCACTTTTATACTTGACTGTTCTGTTGTTGCTGATTATTTTCATTTACTCAATTATTGGAATGGCTATATTTGGACACATCAAATATTCCAATATTATTGATCAATATGTAAATTTTGAGAATTTGGCAAACAGTGCATTTCTTCTATTTCGCCTCTCAACTGCTGAAGAATGGAGTATAGTTTATGAAATCCTGAGTGTAGAACCTCCTTACTGTGATGATAGAACACATCCCAGTGATTGTGGAAATAAGGTAATTTATTTTATGTATTACTATTAATCAAGATTTTTTTGTTTAACAATGGTTTATTAGAAAGCGTTAAGAGAAAATAAAAAATGTGTTACAGATCCAGAATTTTTTTAGTGAAATTGTTAAATATACACATTTCTGTATCCTTTCTGGGACAATTATTATAAATTCTTACTGTGTATTAAATCAAAGTAATCACTATTTTTTAAGAAAAAAAATATTTAGTAATGTTATTAATTATAACTTATACAAATTAACATAGCAAATAATAATATTTTCTATATTATATAAAAAACTATCAATGTCCAAACTTCAATAAATGCATATATATATATATATATATATATTGGTAAATTAATTAAGAAAAAAAATCAACCAGTAAATAAAGAAAAAATTTTTTGCTAAAAATACATTTTATTTAAAAGAATCAAATAATCAATGATCCTGAATATAAATATTTTTAAAATTTTAATGTGGTGAATATTCTTAAAACCGAAACAAAAATTATTTTTAATCTCTTTTAATCATATATTTACAAATGATTTGAAATTCATACAAATGTGCAAGTAAACGATTTTTGAAATAATTTAGTTTCACAATGTTTCATTTTATTTTCTGCCAAGTATGATTTTTAAGTTAAAAACACTCATCAAAATTTTATCGTAATTTCAGTATTGCATCAAAAAATAAATAAATCCTAACAAGAAATAGAATTGAATCTTTCTACCTTGTAGTTCTAATATTATTGCCATAAATTCTAATTCATTTATAACCTAAATTATTTTTATTTTTTATTGTTTTTACCCATAATATTATGGATATTGTTTTAGGGGAGCGGCGTTTTCGTGTCCTTGGTCACTTTCAATTTTGTTTCTTTTTATTGCAACTCAAATATTGTTAAATCTTGCAACATGACAATTTTGAATATATGAATATTTATTATTATATTATTTTATAACAATTATGAATATTTTTTTCCATTCAATTTGTTTTAAATTTCCTTCATGAACTTTTTTTATGCATAATATTTATTTATAAAATAATTCAGAAGAAAAATCACTATATAAAATTATTTTTCTTGATTTTGAATGTGCAACACATAATATAATAAATTCAGAGTAACAAATTGAACATAACAGTTTTTAAATTTTAGAAACTATACATATAATGGCCCTTGCTAATAATATATATATATATATATATAGTGCCTCACAAAAACTTTTTGCATATGTGTGATTCTCATTATAATCCCAAGAAAAGTGAAAATAATGAAAAATTTCAATAGATTGAGGAATGAAAAGGACTCAAATTTATTCCAAATAATACAGAATGGTTTATTCAGTATATTTTTCATATTTTTGAAAAATTATCGAATAATACTTGTTCAAATAAATTTACTAACATTTTTACTTATGATTTTTGGTTTGCATCAACTTTGTCTGCTTCACATTAATTTCCAATACTAATTAAGAAGTATTTTTCAGACAGAACTAACTGTATTAAGTAAAATCGTTTCCTTAGAATTATGAATTGTATTTATCTAGTAATTATTTATATAATTAGAATATCTCCATGACTAAAGTTCAGACAAGCATATTTCATTAAAAATTTGCTATTTAAATATTAATTTTCAGTTAGATGAAGCCTTAAAAAAGGCACTTAAAAGAAGCCTTATTAAAAAATTAATCAAACACTTACTTGTAAATCTACTATTTTTACATTATTATACACTGTAAAATCATTGTACTATAAGTAGTAAATCAATATTTATGAAGCCAATGAAAGTTAGCTCATGGAATTAAGTAAATCATCATTCGGAAAATAAACATAAATTTTAAGTTTATCGGTTGCAAAAAATTGTAAAAATATTTCAATATGTGCAAATCCAAAAACAGTAAAGAGAATAATTCGATCAGCCAAATATCATGGCCCAATAGTAAGAAGGAAAATCTTCCTTGTTGTCAAAAATTTTCAAAAACGAGAAAAAAATATTTCTTACAGATTATATTATTTTCATCATAATGAAAGCAAATTGAATACATTTATAATTAAAGATTGTGTTTCATTCTTTAAATTGATTGTATTCAAATAGATTGTAAAAAGTTGGAAAAAGAATTTAAAAAGAAAATACTCAATAAATATGGGGTGGGTGCATGTTATCAGTTGGAATAGGTAGGTTCTAATTTATTGAAAAAAAACTAGGTTAATATAAATATATTCATATCTTAAAATAATTTGAAAGTCATCATCTAAGAACCCCAACCTGCAGAATGCCTTCAAATTGTATTAAGATCATAAGAATATTACCTTGGATGTCAAATTATAATTGCTTTGCATTTGTAAATAATTTGTTAAAATGCTTCATATTTAAAGTCAATAATACTGTAGCTGGGTTAATATTACTACCATCTGGACTATAATTCAAAAATGAAAGCTTAATATTTTTGCAAAGCAGCATCTAAAGTCTGTAATGGAACAAAATGGCCTTGAATTAACTAATTCATTCATTCATATCTGTACCTAAACAATTAAAAAGTTTTATTAAAGTTCTGTGGATAACTAACCAAGTATCAAAAAGAGTTTAGTAAGCAGTTAAAAAATGTATTGAGTTTAGTTATTATTGTCAGAAAATTTTGTGAGTAACATTCATTCATTTATCGCTTTTAAAACAAACTTATTCAAAATAAAAAGAAAGTATAAATGTAAATAAAAAACATGTGTTTTCTAAATTGTTTCTAAGCAATAAATCAAAAAATGATTTGGTTAATGCCTTTTATATAATATATATATATATATATATATATATATATATGTAGACCACTAAAATTTTTTTTTGTTACGTGAGTGACTTATCAATATTTAAATGTCCCATTTACTGTACTTTCAATAAGCAGTACATGATCAAGAATAGACATGTAAATCCGCGTAATAATGTAACTTAATATACTAGACTTTTAACTTAAGATATTTTTGTGACAAATCTAATAAAATACACTGTCCATCAATTTTGTATTTAAGCATAGAAAGAGCCGCATGTAGCTCTATGGACACATTTGCCCACTGTTGATATATATAATCTTAAATTTGCAATACAAAACTTTTATCTAATCGAATTCTATTAACTAATAATAATTGTGTATAATTTTTATCAGCAATCACTAAATTTCACTTTTGTAACTTTTTTTTTTCCAGATTTTAGCTACTGTTTATCTAATGAGCTACATTTTCTTGACAACTCACATTCTTACAAATATATTTGTTGCTGTTATATTGGATAGCTATAAAGAAAGTATTGCTGAAGAAAATTATGTTTTTAAAGAAGATAATTTGAGAAGCTTCTATGATGATTGGAAGTGGTACGATCCTAAAGCGACCCAATTTATAGCTTATGAGGAACTATCTACATTTTTGGATGAATTAAACAGTGAATTAAAGGTAGCTAAACCCAATCAAATAGCTGTGTCATTTATGGATTTACCAATAGCTGTTGGAAACAAAGTACACTGCTTAGATGTGCTAAAGGTATATTTAATTTGCATTAAATAACCTTAAATACATTTGAATAACTTATATTGTATTATACTGAACATTCTTTTAAAATTGTGATATTTCATTAATTTTAATTAATAGCCTTCCAGTGTAAAATTAATTCCTAAATTCTATGTTAAAATGAAGGCCTATATTATTGATGGAACAATGTTTTTCTTTATTGAAATAAGTCTTAACTCTGTGGATTAATAATTTATGTTAATTAAGATGTTTATTATCCTTCATTAATGAAGATTTATATGGAATTTTTTAGGGTATTATGAAAATAAAGTTGGGGACTGTTGAAGACACTGAAGCCTTTCGTATTCTATGCAATCAAATGCAAGTAAAATATGAAAAGATGTTTCCTGAATTAAAAGGATCGCGTTTCATTCAGACTACTATGAATATGAAAAGAATGGATCGAGCTGCAAGAATAATCCAAACTCGGATGAAGGAATATCAGTTTTTAAAAAAATCACTTTCCAAGTAAGAAATTTTAATATTATTACTCAACACGCAATTTTAATATTAAATAGTTGTTCATATTAGCAGGCTCTTGGCTACATGAGAAAACATTCTGATTTTAGATAAAACAAAAGAAGCATAGTTAAAATATGTGAAAAATATGTCCATATTCTCTTTATATTATATTATTCAATTTAAAAATATCGATTATTTTATATATTGTGTATGTATATATATATACAACTTGCAATTAATATTATATATATACACACACAAATACATTTATCATTATAAGAAATTTTTATATTTTTAACAATAATATATGTTACACATAAGCACAAAATAAAAATATGAACTTCCAAAAGAAATAATTTTTCTACATTGTTCTAATGTTCAATTTTATTTATATGAAAAATATTTATTACAATCCTCATAATAATTGAAATATAGTAAAAAAATATATATCTTTTCATATATAAAAGATAAACTTGTAAGAACAGAACAGCAATAGATTTTTTTTTTTTTTTTTTTTCATAATTTGGGGTCTTAGTGTTTCTTTGCATGCTAAATCCAAAAATAACCATTAAATCTTCACAGGGCACACCATTTTCTTACAAAAAGCTTCTTCATATATATCAAAAACTTTTAATAAAAACATCAAAGTTCCAATCAACTTGCACAAACCAAAGATTCTTATGAGTATTTAACATAATTATCATTTTTTTTAGCTCTGGGTAGCTAAAAAACAATGATAATCCAATCAAGGATGCAGATATTTTCCAGATGAAGCTACCGTGAGTTATTAGATTGATTTGAGTAATTTTCTACATCATTATCTTCCGTTCGAGGTGTTTTGTTTTTGTTTGCTTTGTGCTCAATAAATTGGCAAGTTATAGTTGTGTAACAGTCCTGAATACTGTACATTAAATTAAAAATTAATTATCATTACACTACACAAAAAAAAAAAATGAACCAATTTGTACAACAATCTCAAAAATTGAACCTTGTTTTAGGGGGAAGGGGAAATTCTCATTTGTCAAAAAGCAAAATTGAAATAAACTTTATTTGTTGATTCTAAAAAGAAGAAAGTTAATTCATGGCCATAGCTTTTAAACTGTAATGAATTTAAAAAAAAAAAGATGCTTGGACTTGCATTTAAAAAAGTTTTTAAGTTCCTTGGGAACAAAAAAGACCTTAATTTTGAAAATATAATGCAAATTATATTGAGAAAATTTGAAATACTTGGCTGTAGTATGAGTCTTAAGGTTCATTTTCTACAATCACACTTTAATGTCTCTCTGAAAATCTAGGATCAATGAGTGAAGAATAAGGTGTGCTTTTCCACCAAGATATTCGAGTAGGAAAAACAATAGTAAGGTCTTTGGGATGTAATTATGATAAGAAATCATTGTTAGACCCTCCTTTCAGTAGTTCACTTAATAATAAGAGCTACACCAGAACTTTTACCGACAAAATGTTAAAATACAAATCTTTGGATTCTTATGAGAAAGTATATCTTCCCAAATTTTCATTATCATAATGTTGGAAAAACAAATTGTATGTATATTTTAATTTTTTGTTTCATATACACCCTTCAATTTACTGCACAGGAATTCATCACAGTAAAGTTTTAACCTTAATGGAATTTGTAAAAACATTATGAGTGATAGTAGAAAAGCAAATGAATAATTGGAATGAACATCCCCCAACAAAATAACTTAAATTATCACAAAAAGATTTTTAAATATTTTTTTTTTTGTTGCCCTGCATCATTTAAGAAATTATTTAGTAATTTGCATATGACTTTTATATATGCAGATACCATCAGTTAAAATAAATTTAAGTTATGAAAAAGAAAATTGTATGTTTTCCTTATTTTACACAATACAAACTAAATTATTTAAGTTACTTAGTTGAATTTATTTTAAAACATATTTTTTTAAATCAATGATAAATCAAAATTTACTAAATTTTTAAGTGATTTTCAAATTTAATTTTGTCTTAAAGGAAAAATAGCACAAGAGATTAAAAAATAATTTCACTAAGCAGCTCAAACATGCTTCATCATATATATTTGTACTGTAACTGTTAATTATTTTTATGATTTTCGATTAAAGAAAAATTATCCTTTATAAAATTTTAATTTATTTAATTATTCTCTATTTTCAGAACACATTAAAAATAATAAAATGGAAAACTAAAACATTTTATACATGTGGATATTCAGCATTTAAAAATTTGCAGGTAAAAAAAAATCATCTTTATTATTACATTAAGTTTATTAAAATCCCTTTTCACAAGATGATTTGTCTTAAACATTTCAGTAGTGGCTTTCAAAAAGATAGTTTTTACAAAGTTCAATATCATATATCAATGAAATTCATAGAGAAATATTTCTATTATAGATCAAGTAACTGATATAAGGATGTTCATTTTTAGAACAAACTGATTATTTAAAAACAAGAAGATTACTGCATATGTTCGACAAAATGTGAAATTTAACTAGCAAATATTTGAGGAACCAATATTTAAAGAGGGATTATGGAATGTATTTATTGATATCTAACTATTTTAAAGTGTACTAACTATCTTACAAACTAATTGTATTAATTACATACATTCTAATATGCAAACTAAACTATTTAATAGACTATTTGATTTTATGTGTACTATTTAGCTCTGACATGCAGTAAAATGCATAGGCAAACAAATCTTTAAAAGAAGACTACAAAAAACTTTTTTGGCAAAAAGATGTTCCTCTTAAAAAAGTGCAATGTACTTAAAGCATTCAGGAATATATATATGTGCATATACATTTTATTCCAGTAAAATATTTTTAATTAATATATTTCTTCTCCCCTTTTTTCTTATAATTTTTCTTTGAAATTATGTTATTTTAAAAAAGTGACCTATAATATTAAAATAAGACAGCTTTAAAGATATGGTAAAATAAAAATATAATATAATTTATTATATCAAAAATAAATCATCAAAATATTTAACAAAATTATGAAGAAATATTATAAAATTGAATAATTTTCTTAACAAAGTATTAAAAAAATATTTCTAAAATTGTGAAATATTTATAGCCATTTCAGTAATAAATCAGGGACAAAGTAAGTAATGATGACATCCACACCTAAAAACAAAAGGAATATTTTTAATAATAAATGCACTCTTTTGAGGGGAATAGTTTAATATTTGACAGGAAAATTAAAAACAAATTTTTACTTATAATACACCAATCACGTATCGTACATTTACGTGTAAATGCCGATAAGAGTATTTAAGATTTTTTTAAAGTAAATTAGGGGGCCAGATCTACTAATCTCACAAAAAACGTAGGTACCTTTTCCATTTGTTATCCACAAGCAATAAGTTACTAAATTTAGAAAGGTTTTCTCTTTTTCTTTCTTGTTTAATTTAAAATTTATTTTTAATAAACAAGTTATTCATTTTATTAAAATGAATTGTTTTTACTTTTTGAAATTGTTTATATTACTGGTTTGTTACAAGGTCACCAAAATGAGAAAACTGATGTTGGCGAAATTTCTGCTCGGCTAATGAAAAAGCACCAAAGCATACATCAGAAATAATAATGGAATACCATAAACGATTAGTGCATAAAAATAACAGTGTAAAAGGAAAACTAATTTAATTTTTAGATTTGGAACATTACACGATTTTCTTTTTCAATTTTATATGGATTTTGAACTTTTGGTAAATTTTTTTGAGAAAAAGCTCTTTACTAATACACGAATCGGCTTATATTTAGAAATATATAATATTTATGTTTCTATATTCTACTAATAGTAATCCTTTATAAACTTCTATGTATAATTCATTAAAAAACTTTTCATACTATCAGCAAAAATGATCTACATTAAATAATGCAATCTTACCTGCACGTCTCATTGATACAAGGCTTTCTAAAGCAGCATCTTGCAATGAAAAAACACCAGCCTTAGCTGCATGATGTAACATAGCATATTCTCCAGATACTTGATACATGAATAAAGGATACTCTGGATACTACATAAAACCAAACAGAAAAATTAGAAAATATTGATAATTGATACTTTCTTAATATCTTCAAAGCATTTTAAAACTTTTGAAGAAAAAAGAATAATATATCATTATAAGGTTTATGTATACATATATATATATATATTAGAAGTGAATTTTTAAATTCAACAGCTCCCTGTGCAATATTTAGTAATATTGAAGTTGTGGACAATATTTGAAATATATTTTACATATATTAAATGCAATATGTTTAATTAATAACATTCAATATCCATATATATATATATATAAATGATACTAAATACTAAAATTTTACAATTTAACTT
This sequence comes from Caerostris extrusa, assembly GCA_021605095.1. Classification (NCBI taxonomy): domain Eukaryota; kingdom Metazoa; phylum Arthropoda; class Arachnida; order Araneae; family Araneidae; genus Caerostris; species Caerostris extrusa. The sequence continues at coordinate 43,540 of BPLR01014433.1, forward strand.
TTTTAATTAACAGAAAAATAAATTTAATTTCATATTTTAAAATTTGTTATGTGTTAATTTTCATGCCAATTGGGTGTTATGTGTAAACAATAATTGTACTTTTAATTTCTTCTCTTAGTAATTTTCAATGTATTTTCCCCGAATATGACAGCAGGTTCTAAAAAAATTAATTACTGTAATTTTTTTTTGCATTTACTCTGCAGAGGAATAAAACCTGTAACTATAATTCTTGAGGGGAGAGGACAAGTTGTATAATCCAAACAAAATTTGTGCCTGTTCACTTTTACACATATCATGTACTAAAAAAGATTGTGGTTAAAATCATAGTCTTAGCAGAACATTTTTCAATATCTAAAAGCAATTTGATGCCATAATAATGCAGAAATTCATAATTAGATGGTTAGAAACCAAAAAGAATGTATGTAAACATACCAGAATCATGATACAAATTTTAAATTATTTGACTTAAAATGAAGAATTTTTTTTTCAATTGGTAATTTTAAAACTCTAATAAACCATAAATAATTTTAAGTATTCTGGATAGCCTTTTTTAATCAAGATTTCATCCCAGATATTTTTGCTTGCGTTGTCCCACGATCTTCATCAGCAGCAACATACATAAATTTTTCACTTTTATTAAAAAATCTATCATGTACATGCAAGTTTAATATTATCTTTGAAAAAAAAAATATGTATTACTAGCAACTTTCTATTATTTTTTGTAGCAAAAAACATTTTTAAGTGGCAATTTCAAATACTCTAAGAAAAAAAAATTTGTAAGGATGGGACCTGTAAAAATCTATTGTATGCAGAAAATTATGGTAATTATCTCTTAATTTTTAATGTTGTATAATAAAATAAGTATTTTTGATTTAAAAAAAATATAAGCTAAATTAGGGAATCTGTTTTTATTTTAAAATCAGATGTTTACAGATTAACAAAGAAATTACCTTTGTTTTCACCTCATTTGCTATATCTAAATATGCAAGACCTGGCTTTACCATAATCATATCAGCACCTTCTTTGATGTCACGTGCCTGAAAATATGAAATTGTGAAAAACAAAATTCAAAGTGAAGAAAAAGAGATTTCTTTATGTAACATTTGGAAAATAAATAATTATTTTCTATTCCACTTTATATATTTTTCATTCTCAAAATTTTTATTTATATCATACTTAAAACATTTTAACAGTCTTCATAATACTCAGAAATTTCTCATTAATATAAATAATATTATTTGGTTGAAATTATATTTTTTCAAAGATTTGAGAAAATATTACAAGTTTCATTATTTTTAAATTAAGGTTACCACAAAATAAAATTTGGTGCAATATAAAATTTGATAAACAGGTCTGTTAAATTTTTACTTTTCATGTTTTCTATTCATTTAAAATTAAATATTTGTAAAAAAGTTTTCAAATGAAACCTAAGACAGGAAATAGGCAAAAAATTATTAGATGAACAAATCAAATTTTACTCCATATACAAAAATGCCACCATGTTTAAAAACTAACATTTCCTCTGGACAATTAAAAAAATTTTCCTCTTCAAATAAAATTACTTTAAATTTGAAAATATCTTTTGCAGTAAATTTTAATTGAAATGTTAATGTTAATAAAAAAAAAAATTTTTTTTTTTTTTTTTTTTTTACTGGATTTTTATACTTTGAACATTTTTTGCCCTTCTTTTAAGATCATTTTATTTCCTGAAATTCTTGATGTATAAAAAAGTTAAAAGCTAATATATAAGAAGCAAATTAAATTAAAAATAAATCTAAAGTAATGAATAAAATTAAAATTAATTTATCTTAATAACTTAGATTCTTTTAAACATTATGAGCTTTATGCAAAAGAATTGTATAAAAATGACATTAGATTAGATGTTCAGGACATCAAATGGAACATAGATATATGTATAGGAGAAAAATCAATATTAAAGTTATAATTTATAATCATATACCATTAACTTTTATATATCATTTTAAAAAAAGTTTACAGAAGTTGTGTACTAGAATCCTGGTAAATGATTTCTTTTTAAACAAAAATGAAAATACTAACAAAGCATAACAAATAAAATGAATAGTTTAATTTTATCAACGTCTGTCTGTAAATCTAAAATTGATTTTCTCAAAAACCTATAAATGCATTGGATATACGCATAGCTACTAAAAATAGTTATTGCAAAATCATATAATTTTGAAGAAGAAATATTAACAAGTATAAATAAGCTTTTATGAACTTATCTTACAATTAAGTAATCAAATAATATTAGAAATATGTCTGTTTAAAAATTTCCAAACCTGTCTATTTCTATTTAATTCTATAATTCAGCTACAAAAACTACTAAACAAAATTCTGTAATGTTATTTTTCATTATTTTACTATTTGCTTTTTGCCTTCGTTTTGCTTAACTGTGTAAACCAATATGAAATACTTTTAGAACATGTTTTACTGAAGAGAAAGGAAGTTCAATTTTAAGAATTTTCTAAATACTTCTAATAGAAAAAAAAACATGCTCCTAAAGAATGATACATTATACAATCTCTCACTCTTTACATTGATAATTCTTTACTTAAGAATGATTGAAAATATAGTAAGAACTTAGCATCAAAAGTCATTGGGTCAACTAAGAATATTATTATGAATTACACCACATGGAACTATGTCTATTGTTTTATTTGTAAGATAAAAAATTTATTTTAAATCTTATTGTTTAATTCACCTGTGTTTTGTTATATCTTCACCATTTTGCATATGTCATCACTTTTATTTTTTAACTGTCTCACTATAATACATGTTCCTTATTTTTCCATAAATTGTTTTTGCCCCTTTCGTCAACCCATGAGAACTTTTATGTTGGTTCGTGTACAGATTTCAAGTTAATTCTGTTAGATCTTTCTGCAATCATATCTGTTCTTTGTGTTGCTTCATTTGTATCTCATGTCATCTGGGGATAAAAATCAGTATGGCCAAAATGCTCCTTCTCCACCTCCCTTATTAACATGACTGAATTGTTAATACAATAAACACATGCATATTGTTAATAAATATTTTATTTATTTTACATACCACAGCTCTCATTGCTAATCCTTTACTACCAGGTGGAAGTTGATATTGCCGCCTGTCTCCAAAGGCTGGGGCTGAATCTGCAGCATCTCTGAGATATTAATAAAAGATATGATTTTTTTTTAACTAATATTATTTATTTGTTTTTAATTTTATAAATTTGTAAGAAATGCATCAAATCTATTAAAATATTATACAAAATGATAAAAAAAAAAATTTAAATCAAAGTAATTTAAATGATTACCTGAAAAGGACCATAAAATTTTGAAGCAAATTTTGCTGCATAACTCAGAACAGAAACAGAACTACCATATCCAGCATCATTTAACATTTCTTTAATGGCTTTTACCCTACTATCCATCATATCAGAAGGAGCCACAACATGACATCCTACAATTTAAATTGTATTCTTATCAAATTAATTACCATAACAACAGCATTCTTAAGTATATACATTTGCCAAAACAAATTATAATATCTAAAAATTATTACAAATGTTTTTGTTTTTTTTTTAATATATATATATTTTTGTTTTTCCTTTGTAATTTCTTTATTGAATGATAATCTACATTGAGAGTATCTAACATTAAAGAGACATAGCAAAGTGAAAAAAAAATCAATAGAGGCTAAATAATTTGCAAGAAAAATATGCATACACCAAATAAAATCTTACAGCTAGTAGGATATTCTCTTTATTTCAGAATTTCATTCACCGTCTTTAACATAGAATTCGCTAATTTTGACATAAGTTTTTTTTCTTAAGTAATTTTTGTTCATTTATCACTAATTTGAACATAATTTTTAAATTAGAATCATCATTCTAGCAAATATCATAAATAACCTATTAGTCATAAGCATGACAATTGCAGTGGTGTTTAAAACTATTTTGAATGCAGCATTTTATAATAGCCAGAGCTTCATCTTTCAGCCCACTTGAGCCATTGTCTTGTTGAATACAATAACTGTGAGACGACTTGATCTTTTCTAAGCACTGTTTAAAATTTTATTTTTAAATATTTAAATAATTTGTCATATTGACTGTGGATTCAGTAAGTTTTCCTATGCCATTACTAATTATGCATCTCCTAGTCATCATTATTACCCCATCATCATGTGTTACAGAAAACATTATTTTCCTTCTCAAGCTATGCTACTTTCTATTATAAACTTGTATCCAAACATGCAGAAAATAACTTCAAGGCAAAATATTTTCTTTTTGCAGAATATCATTGATTTATTTGTTAAATACTGTGTATTCTAATCTATTTACTCTACATAATACAAGGTATTTCACATACAACTCAGTTTAATTATTACATGCTATTCAATTATTTTAAATTACCAGTTTTAAAATTTACTTTAACTTATTTTGTTAATTATATTACAATTAAATGAAGGCTTACAGATTTGATTAAATTGTGTTTTTCTCTATATCAATCGTGATGAACTTTTAAATTTTGGTTTTGATTTTAAAACTTCTGTTGATGTAAAATTTTAATCATGTTCTGTATTAAATAATGAGATCTTCTAATTGCTTTATCAATTTGTGTCAAGGTATTCACAATAATTATTCTTTCACTTAATTTAATTTTCTGTTCCTTTAGAAATCAAACTACAATCAATTATTAATTTCAACATACATTAGTCAGCAAAATAACTTTTATGTAAACAGCAAATCAATTTACAAATTTAAATTAAGAAACAGAAGATTTTCATATAAATGCATGCCTTAATAATAAAAATTCTATCGATTTTCCTCTGCCAATTTTTCATCATTACTGTACTATATTATCAAATTAAGAATATTGCAATTTTTATTTTATTTACAAGTAACAAAAAAAAAAAAAAAAAAAGATTACCAGATTTCGCATAGCCGAGAGCTACTTCTGCTATTCTCTTTATACTAGCCTCATTATCAATTATACCATCTTTAGTAAATACTCCTAAAAAAAAGGTAATATTATAAATGTTATTTTCTTATAAAATTTTATAAATTAAAAAGATTTATATATATATAAGAAGATTGCCATAACCCATACTTTCATTCAAAACATAAATACAATTCTACATTTTCATCTTTTATATATTTACACAATTAAAATATATAAAATGGAAAAAAATTATGAATAATTGTTTAGTAAATAAAAAAAGTAATTTATTTTTATTATATTTATTTATAAAAACCATCACATAAATTATGATACATGAATTACATAAAATATATTCATACTTGATATTACATTTGCATGTAATATTTAATTTTCTACATAAAAATTGAAGAACAAGTAATAATTATTAATTATTGTAAAAAAATAATTCATTAGAAACAACATTTAAATATTTTTTCTATAAAAGCTCTTTTATAATTAAAAATGCATTAAACTAATTAAATTTTTATCATAATGATTTTGCACTAAATTACATGTGTAAAATTTTAAAAATTCAATTTTCAATGTATTTATTAAAATATTTTCATTAAAGAATTTTTAAAAAATTCATGATCTATTTTTAAAAGCTATAAAAATAAACAATCAGTTAATATTTTAGAGAACAAAAAAATAAAATGTTCTTTAAAAATATATAAAAGAAAGTGATATTGTGAATAAAAAATAAAAATTAAATGAATTTACAGATGAGATTAATAATGTAGGTGCAAGTTTAAAATAGAATCAATAATATTTTGTTTGACCTTCTTTTTTATAAAGCCTCATTTGTTAATCTCTTCATTGGTGCTACAGCCCCATATCAGAAAGCATATCCTATATCATTACATTTGAAATTCATTATAAGTACAAATGCCAATTATTTTGTATTTCTAAAACTTTTTGTTTGAATTTTGTTTTTTGTATGTCTAATACAATATAAAAATGACACGTGTTTTGATTGACATAATACTTTTCCTTCAAGTTACTCTATACTAACTTATACTTTTTTGTATACATTAACAATTAAAAGTTGTTATATTTAATGTAATTTCTTTTCACATTGCATGTAATTTAATAAAAACTTTTATAATTGTTCAAAATTTTTATTACTATTCAGCAATTACTAAATCCTCTAGAAACAGGCATTTTATATTCAAATCTTTAGTTTAAAAGAAATTCAATTATATTAATATATTTCGACAATTATAAGCTAACTAAAAATATAAAATACCTTTTTTTAATTTATTTTCTTATTATTATTTTAATAAAGTAAACTACGCTAGTAGTCAACCCTTCAATATAAATAATTCACAATATGAAAAAAAAAAATGCAAAATAAAACAATATCTACCACAATGACCATGATCAGTATACCCACATAGGCACACATCACAAGCAATCAGCAAGTCTGGATATGTTTCTCTCAATAATTTTACAGCTGGCAAAACTGGATTCTTTTCAGTATCAGCAATGGAAGCTTTTTCATCCTTGGAAAAACAAAAAATTTGTTTTAAAAGGAAATTCTGACTGGAATTTAAAAATTATATTTTTAAATAATTTTAATGATGAAACAAAAATAATTCATGAAAACATATACTTATTTCATATAATAAATAATATGTTTTCATTAATTCATTAAACATATAATTAATAATAACATATAATATTTTTCAACTTAAAATTTATTCAAAAGTATTATTAGAAATATTCACTTTAATTAAAATACTGATGAAATGATTAATTTTTCCAAATTATTTATTTCTTTACATAATTTTTAACTTAAAAATGCCAAAATTATGAATACTCTTTTTTCGCTAATTATTTATTGTATTTATTTGTTTTTTTTTTTTTAATTTCCCTTAAATGTCAACCTACCTTCAAAGATGAGTCAATAACACCAAATAATAAAACTGATGACAATCCTTTTTCTATCAAAGGTTTTAAAGCTGATATCAATTTATTTTTGCCATACCTGAAAACACCAGGCATGCTTTTTATTTCTTTTTCATCATCATCATCAGATCTGAAAAATAATAAATCAAGCAACAATTAGTGTTTTTTTTTTTTTTTTTTTTTTTTTTCCCTGCTACAATCCTCCTTTCCTCCCCCAAAAAAAAAATATATATATAAATACTAACGTTACAAATACAGGATACATTAAATTTGTGGCTGATAAACTTGTGGATGCTTCTTGATATTTTCTTAATACAGGATGAAAAAATCCACTATGTAATTTATTATCCATATTTTATTTTAAAATGAGTACAACAACGTTTAAATTTTTCCAATCTTACAACACGGAAATCAGCTTAATAGAAATTTGACAGTACTTTGATAAGAATGGGACCATGTGATTCAAAATGAACGAATGAAACTACAATGAACGAATAGACAAGATAGCGGTACTAATAATTTCGTTGACTAGATACATTGGCGTGGGAATCTATCGGCTACCCGCCACGGTCTATGATCACTTGTCGATCTTTTGTATTGCAGGTTTTCTATTGATATTTCTATTTATTACATAAAATGGTGATTCTGAATTTTTTAATTATAATTTCGTCAGTTTTTTTTTTTTTTTAATGTGTGAAATAATTATCGACATTTGGTCGAAAATTATTTAAAAAAAAAAAAAATCGCTCTTCGTTATTCATTTTTCCAGTAATCTTAATTTTGTATGACGAATTGTCTCTCCTGTCCATTTCTTTATGTTTATATATATTAATGTTCTTGATCAGTGTTCTCATGTTCTTGTGCTCATCTTGTATTTATGCTTCAAGCTTACTTTTTATTGCATTTTTTTTTTTTACAAGTTTAACTTTAATGCATCGTGTAACTTTTAATTTGTTAATATTTATTACTAATGTAAATATTTCAACGGAAGCATGAACAATCATTTCAATTGATTACTTTAAAAATTAAAAATGTTTTAGTCGGTAAGATGTGATGATCAAATATGTTATAAAGACCAACTTAGCAAATATGCGCTTACGTATGCTTACAACTGTCTTCGGAACCACCAGCTTTAGGTTCGAATACTGACGGTAGAATGGATGTTTGTGAGCGATTCGGAATCCATGTTGGTCCCGATCTAATTAGTCTAAAGTGTGCACAAAATGACCGTAGAGAGACAAACCAAATCGTTTTTGAAATAAGTAGCGCTTAAAAAAATAAATATATTTTTTTAAAAATAATGTAGATTGCAGTTTTTTTATTATTGCAAGGTTTCAAATTGAACAAAAGAAGACGAAATTCAGAACTTATAATCTCTTGAGAGACACTGACACATTTATGTATAATTATTTACACTTTTTTTTATTATTATGCGAGCAAAATAAATGACCGTACAGCGACAAACCAAACCAGAACTACGTCACTTCACTAATTGCGTTACGCGATATTATTCGTTATATTCCAAATTATTAAACCAGGAAATGAATAAATTTATAAATGGACTATCTAATAAACATTTAAGTTTTTAATGAATCTTCATGTACAATTTAAAGACTCGGATGAGAATGAAGATTGCAAGTTGTTGACTAGTCAATTGGGGATTGTGTGTACATATGGGTCATCAAATTTTTAGAATTATAGGAACACAATCACTTGTTTAAGGGTTATCACATGCATTTGTTAAGACATGAACAATCATCTCAATTACTTTAAAAATTAAAAATGTTTTAGTCAGTAAGCTTTTGATGATTACATAAGTTATAAAGGCCAACGGAACAATTATGCCCTTACGAAGGATTACTTCTGGCCTTTGGTACTACAGACATCATGTTCGAATCAGTAGCATGGATGTTTGTGAGTGGTTCGGAATCCATGTTAAACTCTACATCCCGGTTTAATTAGCCGTCGTTTGCAAAAAAAAAAATTATCGTACAGCGACAAAACCAAACCAGGATTACGTCAATGCACTAATTGCGTAAAGCGATATTATTCGTTATATTCCAAATTAATAAACCAGAAAAGGAATCAATTAATAAATGCATTATCAAATAAATAGTTACATTTTTAATGAATTTAAAAGAACAATTCAAAGAATCAGGAAATGAGACTTGCAAGTTGTTGACTTGTCAATTTGCGATTGTGTATACACATGGGTATCATCAAATTTTCAGAATTATAGGACCACAATCACTTGTTTAAGGGTTAAAAAAAATTTTAATTTTACAATCTCAAAATTTTTGTTCTTCAGTGCATAATTTATCCCCATATTAAACATTCAAAAAATAAATTTCTTGATATTTTAAAATTATGTTATACTTAGCAAGAATTTTTATTTTTTTATTATTTTTTTTTTTTGAGCCAGAACTTGTCTAATCAAAAGCATCAATGTACATAAATGTTGATTACACGAATCAGTTGAAAACGTAATGATATCCACATTTTTTTCAAATAGTATCTCAATCATTCAGTAGAAAGGAACACTAAATTGTACAACAATTATGACATTTGTAACTCTAAATCAACTAAAATAATCTACATCCGTCACAGAGGTGTGCAAAAACAGGTGAAAATAAAACTAAAATAAACTAAACACATTTTTTACTGGGGAACAAATTACGTAAAAAAAAAACCACACACAACAAAAAAAAATATATATATCCGTCTGAAACGTGAATGGAAGAGATGATGGGAGGCTGGGAGCCCAAACGCATATGATGATCGAATAAAAGACGAAATTGGCTATAAAAAAAATAGGAGTTAGGATTTGTAGAGGAAGAGCCAAGTCCAAGGACATCGAGGTGGGGTGGGGGGGCAAGTGAACGAAAAAGCTTGAGGACAGGGGGAATGAATGATAAGAGTAAGAAAAGAAAAAGGAGAATACAAAAACAGAAATCGAGAAACAGAAAACGAATGTCATTGAATCGATCGCAAGTGTATGTATGATGGACGGGTGCATACTTCCAGGATTGTGGGCGTGTCCTCGTAAGCAAAACACGGCGACTGCGCATGGGAGAAACCTCAGGCACCGGGGCCAAGTGATTGGAGAAGCAGCGGCAGAATGTATTCATTTTGAGTCCCAGAGAAAGAGTATCTTGTTATTTTTCCGAAGATGAGTTACTTGGCGGTCCCGGAGCTCTGGAGGATCGGATAAGATCGAAGCGAAACGTCGTCGTCTGTGACGAAAAGTTGGGCATCGTTTGAAATTTATCGATGCATGCGTCGTACTTCTCAATCATTATCAATTCCGAAGCACTTCATTTTTCGTCAGTTTAAATATCCATGTAGTTGATATCAGTTAAATGAACTAGCACAGAGTCTCCATATATATATATATATATATATATATATATATATATATTTCATAACAAACTTGAATTGAAAAATACTACTGTGCCCAAAAAGTAAGACCAATTTTCTTTTTTCAAAAACCTTTTATTTATTCTTCCAAATTTATTTTATCGTCTTCAAAGTAATCCCTTCCGGACACAATGTACTTATGCCAACTTTTTGTCCAATCCTCAATGCATGCTAAAAAGTCATTGGTTGGGATGGACTTCAAAGAACGCGCCGATTCACGTTGAATCTCTTCAATCGACTCAAAATGGTGTCCTCTGAGCAGCCTTTGAGTTTAGGAAATAGCCAGAACAGTGCGGTGCTAAATCAGGTAAATATGATGGTTGTGGAACAATATGGGTTTCATTTCTGGCCAAAAAGGGACGAGAAATCAATGCAGTGTGAGCTGGCACATTATCGGGATGCAAAAAACCAAGAGTTGTCTTTCCATAAATGTGGCCTCTTTTTTCGAATAGCTACACGTAAACCTGAAATAACACTCAAATAATATTCCTTGTTGACAGTTGGCCCGGCGGAAGGAATTCATAATGCACCACACCACGGTAATCAAAGAAAACAGTCAACGTGACCTTGATTTTTGAGCGACTTTGGCGTGCTCTTTTCTGTCTTGCTTAACCTATGTCACGATATTCCCTCGATTTATCGTTTTTTTCCGTGTTGTAAAGCATAAATCCAAGTCTCATCTTTAGTTATGATGCTTTTCAACCAGTCCCGATAGTCAGAAAGCATTGTTTCACACACTCTGCGGGACGATGTTTTAAAAAAAATAAGTGTTTTCGGTACCAATCGAGATTTGACACGTTTGACGCCCAAAACGTCTTTTAAAGTGGAATTGATCGATTCTTTTGAATTTCCAACATCAACAGCAAGATCTCTAATTGAAAATCTACGGTTTGCAAGTACCAAATCTTTAATTTTTGGACTTGAGCTTCGTCATTTGAGGTTGAGATTGATCGTCTGCGAGAGCGCTTTTTGTCTTCAAAGCGTTCTCTCTGCCTTCTTTGAACTGTTTATACCATTTGTAAACATTTCTTTCCGAATTCCATTTCTCACCGAATGCCTTCTGCAATATTCTATACGCGTCCGCACACAAATATTCATTCCGTAACAAAATGTAATGCAAGTTCTTTGCTCAATTAATTCAGGCATTTCAAAAAACGACGAAATCACTTTTAGCGTCTCACAAAGCCAAGTGTAACTCAAACATTAATGTATATTTTGATGTGAAATTTCACACAGATGTCAACGACAGTTCCAACAATCTAAAAAAGAAATTGAAATTTCATATAGCCGGGAAATTTAAATTGAAAATTGGTTTTACTTTTTGGACACAGTAGTATTTAGTGATTTTTATACAAATTATAATTTGTAATACAAAAGTTGCCTCAAGTTTTAAAAAATTTATTTGAAATTAAGAAATATCTCTGTCTTGAAAAATTTAGGAAATATCTTTGTTGAATTTAAGAAAAGCATGCTCAAATAACCAAAATGTTTGTATTACTATTATAAACTTTTTTTTTTTTTATTTTAACAAACATAAATTTTTGTATATTCAATTAAAAGTATGTTTTAATTTCGATTTGCCTTTTATTCAATATAAGAATAAAATTTGTAGGATATCCAAGATCTTGTTGTCACACAAAGTTGGAAATAACAATATTACCAATTGCTAACTATTTCATTATAGCATTTTTACTTTTTTTGGTAGATTAATTTCCATTGATATGCTTAGTGCAGTGATTTTGAACAGATTCAAACTAATAAGATTTGATCAATCTTAAAGTCATTTAGAAAAATTCACAAAAATCCTAATAAAGGAGCATATGTCTTAAAAACTAAGCATTTTAAAACAACTACTGTCTCATCAAAAAGGAATTAGCTTAATAAACCCTATAGGCTAATAACATAATTATATAGAAAAATATTTCTTTAGCTTTGGTTGCAATCAGGTCATTGGTTAAAAATAAACAAAAATGCTTAAAAGCATACCAAACTCCAAACAAAAATTTTAAAATATAGGAAAATTCAAAATATTACGCATTTATTTACATTAGCCTTAATGATTGTGATATTTAAATGATTTTTTTTTTTTTTACTGAGTAAAAATAAACACTTTAGTAAAATAAGCATTATTAGTAAAATAAGACTAATTATCTGTTATAAAAAAATATATATTAATAATTTGAATTATTAATCAAATTTTATAAATAGGGTAGCAAAATTTAATTTAAAATACTTGCAAGTAGTGTAATATGATGGAAATTTTTAAGAAATGTATAGTGACCAACAGATTTAATCCATATGATAAAAAATAACTTTTTCAACCCATTTTGATATTCTAAATAAAGCAGGATTTACCCTTTATTTTTTAAAATTATTTAATTTTCACTGCAAAGTTATTTGTAATCCTTTATTAGGTTTATTTGTAAATAATGCCAATGTCTACTTATTGAATGCTCAATCTTTTAGAACATTCTAAAATACTTGGGAAATTATTATCATTAAAACAAATGATGCATTAACTAAAGTAATGATTTCTAATTAATGTCATATATCTCTCTTAAAATGATAAAATCCATCAAAAATTTCAACTCTTATTATCATTGAAACATATTAGAATGTTTTTAATAAACAAATAAAGGGGTAAAAATAAAATTTAGAGAAATGGTTATAAAAATGAGAATAATTTAATTTATGTATTTATTTATCTTTTCTTATACGATTAACACTTTGTTTCCGAATATCAATGCTTATATTTACTAACAATATATTTCCAAATTTTCGAAAAACACAATGAAAAACATTCCTCAAACTCATCTTTGAAAATGCAATGAAAAACATTCTAACAATATACAAATACAATGAAAAACATTCCACAAATACAACTTTGATTATTTAAAAACAGAAAGAAGCATAACTAAGTAATAGAAACAGAATTTCTGTTATATGCATTTTATGATCTACTATCCAATTAATAGACAACATTTTTTACAGGAATTTTCCTTTAATAAAATTTTTAAAATCTGAACATTGATATAAAAAAATTAGCTTTGGATATTATTTTTGCTTCTTAATTTATGAGAAAACAACTACATAACCTACTAAAAGGAAATTAACCTAGAATATGCAATAGCATCATTGCTTAGATGAAATATATGTAATATATTAGAAATTACACATAATATTTTTTTTTTTTTTTTTATTATTTCCAATGGCAGATTATGAACAGTTACAGCAAAAAAAAGAACAACGAAGAAAAAAAAAGCATACAACAACAAAATAATACAACAAAACATGCTGAAAGAGTTCATTAATCTAACAATAATGCCAAGTTGCAGATTTTTAGCCACTAAAAAGTGTTACCAGGTGCACCACGAGGAGGTAGATCTGCGCACCCACATAATATTGTTGTTAAGATAAATAGAATAGAGTTCAAATAATTTAAAAATAATATTTAAGGTGTTCAAATGATCAATAAATAATTTAATAAATTAGAATCAATAGAAGGTCCAAATATTAATCTTTTTTTACAATTTCATAAAAGAATATTTAATATAAACTACAATTTAGAAATTCTAATATGTTAAATTACAATTAAAAGGTATAAATTTATCATGATCTAAACATGTTTCAATACAAGAGTACAACTTTTGATTTAGTTGTTAATGAATAACTGTAAAAAATGTGAATGCATAATTAATATTTCAGAAAATAAAGAACAAAATTGTTACAGGAAATGGAAAATAAATTTTATTGAAATAAGTTTATTTACAGTAACATGTTTTTTACATAGCAATAGTAATCACATTTCACTAAAGATAAAAGAAATTGACAGAAAAAAAAAATGTCCCCATATGTAACATAACAAAATAGTGAAATGAAAAAAGAAAAAAAAAAATACATTTCATATTTTAATAAATGGATACTAAAGATGGTTTAATAATAAAAAAATTTAAAATGTAAAGCATAGAAATGAAGGAAAATAAATGAGAAGAAACATGTAAATATTTTAATGAATTTTAGTAAAGAGTATAATAAACTTTTGTATTTAACTATCAATGCTTCCGAAATCAAAATAATGCTGTTTGACTATATCTCATTAAAAAACATATCTTATTTGCATTTTTATTTAACTGATTCACATTTCATTAAGGGCTTTAGTTTTAAATTTTGTCACATATTTTTTAAAAATTACATCATTAAAAATTAAATTAATGTGGAAAACAAAATATAACACAAGAAAATACCAATTGAAACAAAAGGAATTAACTAAAAGTGTCCCTAGAATACTACATAAATATAAAATAAAAGTTTTACAAAATTAAATGAGTTTTTTAAAATAACTATAACCCCAAGCAAAAATGAACACTAATTTCGAATAAATTACAACAAAACTACTCCACATAAAAGAACGATAGTATATACATTACATTCATATATTAAAAATTAGAATCCCAGTATTCAATAGTTTAAAATTTTTCTTCCATGTGATTGTTTATTGCATAAATAAAAACCATTGTATTCAAAGCAAATGGAAACACATCAACAATTTTATTTTATCACATTTATAGTGTAATATTTTATTTTTATTGAAACAAAAAATAAAATGCTTTCTACCTGTTATCAATTTATGTATTTAACACAAAAAAATAGAATCTTCAAAATTTCACAAAAGAAATAAAAATTTAAAAGAATTATTCATGTAGAAGTTAACTTTTATAATTAATCAAATTAAATAAAATCTTTCAAAATAAACAATACAATGCAAAATAATGGAAAAAAATTCATTTAATAACAATAAAAAAATGCAATTGTTAATAATGAAGAGTAAATAAAAATAAAATTTATTTAAAATGTTTCTCATGAATATAAATAACTTTTTATAATTAATCAAATTAAATAAAATCTTTCAAAATAAACAATACAATGCAAAATAATGAAAAAAAATTCATTTAATAACAATAAAAAATGCAATTGTTAATAATGAAGAGTAAATAAAAATAAAATTTATTTAAAATGTTTCTCATGAATATAAATAAATATATTTTTTCATTTCAAAAGACTTATATGCACATAAGATTAAAAATTAAATTAATCACCAATTTTTAATTTTTGCAAAAACTCTTTATTTATTTTCTTTCAAATTTATTTCATCGCCTTCAAAGTAATCCCCTCCGGAAACAATGCACTTGTGCCAACGTTTTTCCAATCCTCAATGCACGCTAAAAAGTCATTGGCCGGGATGGCCTCCAAAGCGCGCGCCGATTCACGTTGAATCTCTTCAATCGACTTAAAAATTTGTCCTCGGAGGGGTCTTTTGAGTTTAGGGAATAGCCAGAAGTCGCACGGTGCTAAATCAGGGGAATAAGGTGGTTGTGGAATGATATGGGTTTCATTTTTGGCGAAAAAGTCACGAATAATCAATGCAGTGTGAGCTGGCGCATTATCGAGATGCAAAAACCATGACTTGTCTATCCATAAACGTGGCCTCTTTTTACGAATAGCTTCACGCAAACGTTGCATAACACTCAAATAATATTCCTTGTTGACAGTTTGACCGGGCGGAAGGAATTCATAATGCACCACACCACGGTAATCGAAGAAAACAGTCAACATAACCTTGATTTTTGAGAGATATTGGCGTGCTCTTTTTTGGTTTTTGCTTCACCTTTGTCACGACATATGCTTGATTGATCGGTTGCTGATTCGTTCGATTGATTCTTCCGCTTAACTCGATTGATCGGTTCCGGGTCGTAAGCATAAATCCAAGTCTCATCTCCAGTTATTATGTATTTCAACTTGTTCTGATAGTCAGAAAGCATTGTTTCACACACTTCAAAGCGACGATGTTTTCCAAAAATTCAGTGTTTTCGGTACCAATCCAGATTTGATGCTTTTGAGGTCTAAAACGTCTTTTAAAATGGAAGTGACCGATCCTTTTGAGATTCCAACATCATCAGCAAGGTCTCTAATTGAAAATCGACGGTTTGCAAGCACCAAATCTTTAATTTTTTGGATGTGAGCTTCGTCGGTTGAGGTTGATGGTCGACCAGAGCGCTGTTTGTCTTCAACGAGTTCTCTGCCTTGTTTGAAATGTTTATACCACTTGTAAACATTTCTTTGCGATATAGTTAGCTTACCGAATGCCATCTTTAACATTCTATATGTTTTTGCACATGAATATCCATTCCGGAAACAAAATTTAATGCAAGTTCTTTGTTCAATTAATTCAATCCTTTCAAAAGACATTTCACTCTTTTAGCGTTGTACAACGTCAAGAGTAAGTCAAACACTAAGTAATATTTTGGTGTGAAATTTCACACAGATGTCAAGAAAAGTAACCTAAAAAAAAAAAAAAAAAAAAAATTGAAATTCCATATGCCCGGAAAATTTAAATTGAAAATTGGTTTTCCTTTTTTTTGGGACAGTAGAATTACAAATTTAAAAAAATATATATTACATTAACAAATAAATTAATAAAAAATAATTGAACAAGCTATGAAAACTAAACCAATATTAACAGTATGTTCTAACTGCAATGGAATAGAAGCTCATTACACATAGCAAACACTTAATCGGCTATATAACATATTAAGCAATTTTACAATAATTTCAATTAAATATTATCTATTCTAAAACTTAATGATTGACTCTTTTCAATATTATTTTATTAAGTCGGTACCAAAATTCAAACATTTACGAAGAAATAAATATTTCTTTTAAGAATTAATATATCAGACTTAATACAGAAAATGAAGGAATAATAATAGAAAAATATTATCAGTTCATACGTAAATCCAAATTTAAATATGAAAAAAAAAAAAAAATTCAAATAAAAATTATTTCTATTAATAACAATTTATAAGAATAAAAATCATTATTCAAAGGAAAATAATATATGTAAAATATAATATGCATTACTTGCATAAAAAAATGTACAAAAAGAAAGTAATAAGTTTTGATTGTCAATATGTTAAAATTACTAAATTTGTTCATAACTTCAATTATATTCAATTATTATTTATTTTGATTTTATGGTTATAATATGTAATCACACATAACAGGGATGTTTAAGAAATTCAAAAATTAAAAAAAGGAATTCTTTTGATTGTTCTAATTTGTTTATAGCAATGAAGCAAAAACAACATCAAAAATTTTAAAAACTATAAAATTCACTACAGAATTGTGCTTATTGAAATAAACAATATTCACTTCTATATTTTTAGTAATATTTCATTTCATACAGAATTTCTTTTATCACAAAGGATTATACATTATCAAAAAATAAAATAAAAAAAAAAAAAATGCCAAATTTTCTTATTTATTTAATCTCCTAATTTAGTCAAATTATCCAAAATTTAAGCATAAAAATATTATAACTGCATGATAAACAAAAAATTATTGAAATTTTTTTAAGTTAAATTGGTACATAAACCAAATATTTATTCCACTACAAAATTAGATTAATGTAAAGATATTATGTATAATTCATATAAATAAAATAATGACAACTGACAAAAAAATTTATATTTACAGATAGTCTTTGAAAAACTTTCTTTATGGATAAATTATGGAATGATTCAAGTTTTAATAATAGTGAAGTATCAAAAATTTTGCGAACTATCATTTACAAACTATCAAAAATTTTTTGAAGAATTTATTTATATAAAATATATATATATATATATGTTATAGTTCTAAAGATGAAAACAAAGTAAGATGTTAAAAAATATACATAATTTTTTTTTTAAAAGCTTTTTTTCCTTTTCTCCCCCATTTTATGGGTACTAACTAAATCATATATTTACAGTTAGGCTCATGAAATGTTTGTTCAAGATCAATTTTTTAACTAAAAATTTAGTTTACATTAAATTAACTGATTGATATTTAACTATGTGTTGTCACATAATAACTACACAATTAAGAAATATAATATTTAAGTCAGCTAAATTTACAGTATAAAATATTTTAAAAAAAGCAAAACACACTATGGCTAAACTCATGAATAATATGTATAAATAAAATATGACATTTACTCAATAATAAAACAGTTACTATTTATATATATAAATTGAAATTGATTTCTAGTAATAAAAAATAATAATAAATAAGTTTATCAAGTATTTGAAGAATCAACTCAATAATAAGAATTTTAGATGATAAATAAAAGATTAATAATGAATAATTAAAGGAATTCATAATCAAGACACCAGCAAAAATTCATAAAATAAAAATCTCACTATTTCAAAGAAATAATTGTAAATTAATAGTGACTTAAAATTGTAAAACTTTATTTTAGTATTCTAAAATATGAAATTTCTTGCATGATTTTGACATTTTGACATTTTAAGAAATAAAATAAATAAATAAAATAAAATTTTCTTCAAATAAATTTTTGAAATTACTATAATTTCATAATCCTGTATTACATGCTACTTATAAAGAATTTATTAAATTGAATGCTTCCTATAGAAGAAGATTTTAATTGTATTTTTAATCAAGATCTTCAACATTATTCTATTTAATGTTTTTATTTTCAATAAATACATAGTTATTCTATGAAAAATATGAATTTAGCCAAAAGAATTTCTGCATATTTAAAAGAAATCAGAAAGGATAATATATCACATTATAATATTTAATTTAAAGGTTTTTCATTTTACACATTTTAAAAGTAATATGCAGATTTTTAAAAGAATATTGAAAATAACTATCTGAATGGAAATAAATTAGAGGGTTTTATCTTTTTAATAAATATTTTATTCGGAAAAAAAGAACATTTGTATAATTTTTGTTAAATTGTATAAGTGATCCATTCAATGATAAGTTAAAATGAATAAATTTACATATAATTTAAAATTGCAGCTACACTAAGTATTTTTTTATTGATAAATAATTATAAAGCATTATATACTTTGTAATTTTCTGCATTAAAAAAAAGAGCAAAATTTTTGAGAAACGATAAATAAATAAAAATAATAAAAATCTCTTATCAAGTTTTTATTACAAATTAATAACAGTATTTCATACAATACTGTTTACATGAGTAAAATAATCTGTGAAAAAAAAAAAATTGTTTAACTAAGATATTAATTAAATATCTACTTCAAAATCATTAATATTGATGTGACAAGCTTGACCTTGTGCTTTGAGATGTATGCCCGGTGCCGCTGCTTTATCTCAATTTATTCAAATGTTTTGATGTGACAGTACTTATTTTAAAACGAGGTGAGATATCCAAAGGGACTGCACCCGGTTACAGTTACTGTTTACGCTACACAATTTGACCGTTTCTCGCCAAGTTGTTTATATGTCTAA
>BPLR01014434.1:0-46470 GCA_021605095.1 Caerostris extrusa
GTTACGTATTGCTCATACTCATACAATGTTTTCTAAAAACAATGGCGTGAATTGTCGGCAAATCCTTGAAGTTGGTAACTTATTTTCTTCGAGCTATAGAGGTAATTATTTCAAATAATCGAGTTGTAAATGTTTAAAAAATATAGTAAAATCAAACAATGTATGAGTATACAGTAACAATAAACAATTCTATGAAATAGCAACTCGAAGAAAGAATTTTCTGCTCTTAAGCTTAGATAACAAACTACAAATATTCTGGTTATAATTCACGATTATTATTGATTTCATTTGAAATTTAACGGAGCAAAATCTCTTTGCTGTCGATTTCTGATTTATTTTTACCTCTCCTAACTCAAAGATAAGTGAAGACAGATTCTAAATCTCTTCGACAAGTCGAATATTTCCTTACAAAATCCTCCATAAGTCGAGAAACTTTCCTATAACTCGGAGTATTTCTGTCATCTCCCTTGAAGTCTCGACTTCACAGAGGTTTCTACTGCATATGCATAGGCTAAAGAAGTGGAAACATTTATGGTGTTGAAGTCATGGAATGGGAAATTGAATTTTAATTTTATAAACAAAATATATATATATGCTCATTCTCTTTTATTATTTGAAATGCTTTATTTAACACACATACAATACAAAAATCATGTATTATAGAATTTTTTTTTTTTTTTTTTTTTTTTTTTGTCTGACTTACAGAGGTTCTACTGTATATAATTTATGAGTGTATACAATACAAGTGAATATCTAGGGTATACTAAATTTGAAACAATTCGTTATTCTATTTCTTTATAGATTCTAAATTGCACAAACCTAAATTTTATGTAAATGCCATTTATCTAGTTATGTACCTAGCATATTATCTCTAATGTAATAGCTTCCTACCTTTTATATTTCCATTGTTCATAATTTTTGCAGCAACAGCTTCTACTGTCTATTTATTTATTAGCTATTACCCTTTTCTAATTTGTATAATTGTAATTTCCGTAATTTTTGTCTGATTCTAATTTCTTTTGATGAATATTCCTTCAGCTTTTCTGATTTGTATATTCTAGTATGTAGTGTTTATCACGATTTAAATTTTTTCTAATATATTACCTAATGTATTTATATATTTTCATATTTCATCCCTTTTTAAAATTTTAAAGTTTTTGATATTCTGTTTTGTTTTGTAAGAATTTCCCTCCTGGTTCAGCTTCTGTACCTTCAAAAGTGAACTATGAAAAATTTTCCGCCTCTATCTTGCGTCCATTCATTTCACCCACATCATTCCTTAAATGTAGGGGCAACTCAGCTCTACGCACAGTGATATGGTGTGGTGTGTAGTAGTAGTCAAATAGGACTGTTGGACGTAGGACTGACACTACCCCGTACTATGCAATCTCTTTGTATATATTGCTATTTGTAAAAGTTTTCATAAGTAATTAATGTTTGTTTATTTTTCCAGTTAATGTTAAAAATATAAGGAAGTCATACTCTAAATAAGCTCATTAAATTACTTCATATAATCCGAATATGAAATTAAATACTCTGTATCTTTCTTATGCACAATTCGGTGCTCGAATTTAAAAAAATCTATTATCTTAATTAGGTCCTGATGGACAAGTAATTGAGTTCTGGTGCTCGGTGGCATGGATGTTTATAGTGGTTCGGAATCCACTTTAAACCATAGATCCCGGTCTGTATAGAACTGTTGGGCGTAGGACTGACAACCCCACCCCGTAAAAAGAAAAAACATCTGTTTCGAAATCTGCCAGTACGTAGACGACGTAGACGGCTGTTGCGTCTCTGATGAGGATGATGATAATATTTTAATTAAATTGTATATGCCAATTTGGAAAGCACAAATTTTGAGGTAACATTATTTATTTCATATGGCGTGTTGGTACGATTTTGGCTGTATTCGTTTCTCGCGAAAGTAGAAATAAGAACTTAGTTTTGTGACCATATTACTTACTAGCAAAACCGGCCACGCGTTGCTGTGGCTTTTCTTTGTATTACGTTCAATTACTAGATACTATAATTGGTATTGTTAAGGAAGTGACTGGACCAAAAGAATGATGAAAAAGTTCAAATTAAGCTTCAACGAATAGAAATGTTTAATTTTTTATTAATTTAATGAATGAGGTAGATAATGTTGATTTTTAACACAATTTCATAATTATTTTACCAAATTTAATTTTTAATAATCATTACTTTCATTTATCTAAGAACTAAGAGCTGAACAATATTTCTTGTTAATCTCTTTCGTCAAAGAAAAAAAAATAAATTCGTTAAAGAATTTAATAAGTTGGTTATGATTTTCTAAAAGATTTTCCAACAATTCTACAATAGCTCATTTGCACCACTTGCTTTCGATAAAATTATACTGACATCGAGTTGTCACACGTTCTTCAGAACTGCCCATAAAATAAATTTGTAGAAATTTTGGCTCTTCGTTAGGTATTGCATCAACGACCCGATCTTATGCTACACCTGACCTTGTATTTTGAATGTACTTTCAAAATTACCTCCTTCAGGATGAGAAATCGCAAATTTTAGTGGGTCCAAATGACGAAATATGAAAATCGCCCATTTTGCATTTAAATAAAAAAATCTGAATAAAAACTATCCTATCTCTCAAGTTGGAACAAAACACACCTTTAAAAAAAAGTTAAAATCGGATTGTTAATTTTAGAGTTCATCCCCTATCAAACATCGTGACACGGGAATTATATATAATGACGAAATATTCAAAATCGTCGATTTGGCGCCAAATGACGATTTACCCAATGGCACTTAAATGGCGAAGTATGAAAAATCGTCGATTTTGCATTTAAATAAAAAAAAATCTGAATAAAAACTATCCTCTCTCTCAAGTTTGGAACAAAACACATTTAAAAAAAAAAAAAAGTTAAAATCAGTTGTTAGTTTCGAGTTTTTCATCCCGAACAAACATCATTCCGAACAAACACGGGAATTATATATAATAGATAAGAGAAGTGGGAAAACACGAGCATATAATCGAAATAAAGTTTAAAATGGCATTTTACATAAATTATATAAAAACCACTTATAATTAATTTGTGCTAAATGTCAGATATTTATACAATCTCTTTGTATATATATTGCTATGTGTTAAAGTTTTCATAAGTAATTAATGTTCATTTATTTTTCCAGTTAATGTTAAAATTTAATGAATTCATACTCTAAATAAGTGCATTAAATTACTTCACGTTAACCGAATATGAAATTAAATACTCTGTATCTTTTCTATACACAATATGGTTGTCTAATTTTTTAAAAAGAGTTAATATTTTAATTGTATATCCTAGTGAGATTAATTTGATGATATTTTAAGATTAATAAATAAATGTAGCTTTTAATTTGAGCGTGATTACTTTTTTTAAATTTTCTGTATAATATCTTTTATTCTATTTTATTTTATTGTATGAAAATGCTTTTAATTACACTAAAAACTCTATTTTTTTGATAAACTGAGCTGCAGAAAGTACTAAGATTTGTTTTTAAAATCAGCAATGATACTTTTGGTTGAGTATTTTTCAACTTTGCCCATTTTTTGCTAAAGATAATTTTCCAGGTCTGTTCAAGGTCTGTTCGAAGGTGCAATTGTACCGTTTTCTAAAATAATAAACCGTGTACTTAGTACTTTACGTCACATATATCGTCATAATAAAACAAAAAACATCTTATTTTGGAAGCCTGCATGTGTTTTTGCTACTGATAAAAGCATTGTTCGGACGGTGCAATTGCAAACGTTTTCTAAAACAATATGCAAGTGTACTTAGTACTTTACGTCACATATATCGTCATAAAAAAACATCTTATTTTGGAAGCCTGCATGCGTTTTTGCTACTGAAAAAAGCACATGCACATGCATAATGCACTTATACTAAAAATTTAATGCACTTATACTAAAAATTTAATGCTACTGATATAAAAAGCATTGTTCGGAAGCAATTGTAACGTTTTCTAAAATAATATGCAAGTGTACTTAGTACTTTACGTCACATATATCGTCATAATAAAACAAAAAAAAAAACATCTTATTTTGGAAGCCTGCATGTGTTATATTTTATACTGATAAAAAAGCATTGTTCTAATAACTCGTTCAAGTGTTTAAAGCAGGAAAAAAAAAACTCGATATAATTTTGAGCACATTATCTAAAATAGATAACTACATTTATTTTATTGTTTCAAAACGTGCACAAGAGGAACCTCTGTACAAATGAGCGAGGGAGAAGCAAAGTGGGGAGAAAGATAAGTTTCCCGTCAAAAAAGATAAATTTCCCGCGAAAAATTTTTTTTTTTTGTTCCTATTCATTACGGATTCTGTTTACACCTTTGACCTTTCGTCTTTTCAACGGCCACTGATTTGCTCGGGTTTCAGATTTTACCGGAAGAAAATCACAATTTTCTCGGTTATAAATAGCAACTAAGCCCCAATTTAATAAAAAGTAGCTAACTGCAAATGCAATGAATAAATGAAGATTCTTAAACTTAACTCACTTATTATTAAAAAAAATTTGTCATCCACCTTGTTAAGTTAAATGAATTGATTCTAAACTTAACCCCTTATTTTTTGCACTATTAAAAAAATGTTTCTTCCACCCTAAATTTCCATTATTTTTGTCACTATTAAAAAAATGTTTCTCCACCCTAAATTTTCATTATTAAGCTAAATGTCATAATTCCTATCACACTTTATTTATTTTCTATTGATAATATTTTGTTTTCAAATGTCACCAATTTTGACTTGAGGACATCATTTGCTATCAATTTTGACCATTTGTCCTGGAATAATAAATATATAGCAGATAAAGCGTTATTCAAGGGGCAACATGGAAGCCTGTTTGCACGCTGTGCTTGTTGTGCATGATGCAATTCGGTTACCGAACACAATAAGCGAAAGCAATGAATTTCAATAATAAAGAATCAGAAATAAGCATTTTTCTTTTGTTCAGAAATCTATTATTTTTTAACTAATTAAAAGTATTTAAAAAAAATTGAAAAATTTATAATTGTCTCCTAAAATGAATTCTTGAAATTAGAAATAGGATCGTTTCCTTCAACAATGGCAGATAAGTAGCAGATCAATTGCTACTAGGAAGTGCACACTGCCTCTACATTGCCCAACCACAATTTTGATGATAAATTTTCCGGGAAAAAACCTCTGATCTAAACGAAATGAAATGCTCACTTCTATTTAGCAAACAAACCAGTTTCGAAAAATGCTCACAATAATAGTTTAAATAGCCATAGCTTTATCTCCATAAAAGGCAGAAGTATATAAAAAAAAAAAAAAAAAACTGTAAGCATATTTAGAAAGTGCAAAGCATGTTTCATAAAAACAAGTAATACAAAAAAAAAAAAAAAATTTTTAAGTCAATTTCTACTTTTTTTTTTTTTTCACTCTATTGCAGAAAGTCCTTTATAAATAATTTTCATTCATTTTTTTTTAAGTTTATCTGGATCCATCTATTGGTAGATATATGCAATTTAAATCTAAAAAAACTAAAATTAATTACTTAAATCTAATGAATGAATTAATATTTAAAAAAACTGTATTAACATCAAGTGTCATCCACTACAAGTTCAAATACATTTTTTTTTTAAACTTGAGTGAATGAATAAAAAGTATTTTATTAACTATTGAAAATTTGAACAAGATATATATAGGAAGAGTGTGAGCTAATAGTAGTAATTGAAAAAAAAAAAACAATTAGATCATAATTTTAGCTTTGCTAATTTTGTCCAATACAAAACATGGAAAGAACTTTGTTTTTATAGCTAAAGTTTTTATCATTTTTAAAAGACCAGACAGTTTGTGTAAACTTATGTGTTACTTAACAGACAGTTTGACATTATCGAGGCATTTTGGTTGCGTTAGCCTCCTTATACCTCTATGTAGTTGGTTCTTTTGGAGGTAAATGATAACAGAAATGGCTTGCTCAGTAAATGAAATGAAAAAATAATTTTAAAAAAAAAGAAAGAGAAAATAAAATGGCGAGAACTGAATAAAATATTTTTTTTATTTATTCAGAATGCTCAGAGAGGTGCGCGGACGTTTATTGTTCGTAGGTAGCGTTATGGAATATTCAGGTAATCTTTTAACTAAAGGATTTGTATTGTTAGGAGTGTTACTATAAAAATTTGTGGCTAATTTGTGAATAAAATTTTTAACGCTAGTAATATCCCAAGTTGCCAGAATGTCAATATTTTTCACATACCATGGTGCATCAACTGCCATGTGCAAACCTTGTTCTCCAAAATTTGAATGCCCTTAATTCTTGATTTTCAGGCGGATCCCCATATTTGACTGGCATATGTAATAATGGGACGCATGCCAGACCACATAAATAAAATTTTAGTGTCGATGGTGGTGTGACTATTTCGTGCAATGAGTGGAGTAAAGCTTTTCGATAACTAAATTAAATTTATTCAATTCCCTATTAGCTATATATATCTTGTTCAAAGTTTCAATCGTTATTAAAATACTTTTTTTTATTTATCCACTCAAGCTCAAATACATTTTTTAACTTGTAGTGGATGACACTGGATGTTAATACAGTTTTTCAAATATTAGTTCAGTAATTAAATTTAATTAATTTTATTTTTTTTTTTTTTTAAGATTTAAGTTGCATACATCTACCAATAGATGGCGCCAGATAAATTTTAAAAAATGAATGAAAATTATGTATAAAGGATTTTCTGCAATAGAGTGAAAAAAAATGTAGGGAATTGACTTTAAAATTTTTTTTTTTTATATTACTTGTTCGTGATGTAATTAATGTGCGAGTGATACGTTAGATGCTTGTCCAGTATGACTCCAAGGTTTTTGCCTCATTTGTAAGTGTTACTTGAAAATAGCAGGTGGAAAATATTTATGGATGTTTCATACCCTTCGTTGATTTATTTTTATCTTGTATTTCATTGGACAGATTCTTTCACACACTCTTATCATGTTATCCTTTCAATTGTTTACTGTATTAAACAGTTATAAAAAAAGTCGTAAGATAAGAGAAGTCTGGCATTTTTAGTTATCTCATTGCATGATTGCATCATTCGTTTTTATAAAATCAATAAAATTGCATTAAAATTACTTATTACTTATTCACCCAAAACAATTACTCCTTTTTTTTAATTATTTGCTATCACTTAATAAAGATACAACAGATAAGGCTTACAATACAATTTTTATTCAAATCTTAAATATGTTGAATTACTGAAAAAATACATTTTAAAATTCGAATAAAGTCATTGACAAGAAAACCAAATAGACTGAGGAATGAAATAAAATATCATTTATACCAAGATTTTAAGACTAGTATGTATATTTAATATTGGTAACGTATATTAAAAAAAAAAATAAACTTTTAATTAAAATTAACATATTCATTATCTTTGTATGCATATTGTAAAAAAATAAATATTAAAATATTTCTAATATTGTTTATAAATATTTCGAAGGAAAACTTAATTTTTTTTTTTTTTTTTTTTTTGCAAAAAAATTTATTATTATGTCTATTATTAAAATATCTATCAAGTCAAATAATAAAATTTTAGTCACAAAAAGCAACAAATACATTTAATTGATACAATATTTAATTATTCATTTTTCTTAAAGAAGCAATGGCTTGCTAATGAGGCCTAGCTATTAAGATATTATAAAGAATTAAATAAAAATATTTAAAACAGAAAATAATGCATATTTTTATTAAATTTGATATACGGAAAATATTATATTACAAGTCAAAAATAATTCACAACGTAAAAAAAAAAATGTAAATAATAATTTCACATACGATTTAATTTATTATGTATATTATTATGTCTATTATTAAAATATCTATCAAGTCAAATAATCAAATTTTAGTCACAAAAGCAACAAATACATTTAATTGATACAATATTTAATTATTCATTTTTCTTAAAGAAGCAATGGCTTGCTAATGAGGCCTAGCAATTAAGATTTTATAAAGAATTCAATAAAATATTTAAAACAGAAAATAATGCATACTTTTATTAAATTTGATACCTACGAAAAATATTATATTACAAGTCAAAAATAATTCACAACGTAAAAAAATTTTAAATAATAATTTCACATTTTATTTTCCAAATAGTTTTAAGTATGTAATAGTAAATTAAGCATAAATTAGTTAAGTATATAAAGTAATTCCATTAACAATTACTTATTCACCCACAATAATTACTTATTTTTTAATAATTTGCTATTTTTCAGTAAATATGAAAAATTTATTAATAAATATATTTATTAGATACAATTTTTATTGAAATCTTTTTGCATGTTGAATTGCTGTAATAATACATTTAAAATTCAAATAAAATCATTGACAAGTAAACCAAAATTAATTGAAGAATTAAATAAAATATCAGAGATATTAAAATATTTTTAAAAAAGTATTTATAATTCATATTTGTAATCTAAATTTTAAAAAAATATGCTTTTAATTCAATTCAAAATATTTATTACCTCTGTATTTATATTGTTAAAAAATAAATATTAAAATATTTCTAATATTGTTTATAAAGCATTGCAACTAAATTATTTATATTTTTAAAGTTAATCAAATTTTTGAACAACATTTGTATTGGTAACCCTTTTTTTTTTTTTTTCCTTGTATAGAATAATTGAAAAACTTATTTTGTTAAAAAAATTTTTTTTTTTTTTTTTTTTAGATAATTCCATATTTTCAGTCTAATCATTTATGCAAATTGAGTATCAATGGTGTTTATTTTTGCAGAAAAAAATAATTCATAAAAAATAATTAATTTATTTCGTATTTTTTGCAAAATGTTTATAAAATTCAATATTTTTTTTGCATCATTTATTAAAAAGTTTATGGATTATTGCTTTTTGAATTGCTAAAAAATACATTTAAAATTCAAATAGTTATTGACAAATAAAGCAAAATAGATTGAAGTATTAAATAAATTATCAGTAATATGCATACTGTGCAACGAAAATGAATATTAAAAAAAAAATTTCTAATAATGTTTCTCATGTATTACAATTAAATTATTAATTTTTTTGCAAAAATAATAATTTTTAACCTTTTTTTTATTTATCCAAAATTACATGCAATTAAAGTCAAATCAAGTATTACATCAAGCATTTAACAAAATAATATTCGTCTCAAGTGATTAATTTCTGACTTTTGCATAATATCTTGTTATGGTCGTTTGATGGGTTGTTCGTCGTCTCTCTTCTCTTTGTTCTTTTTCTATATTCTTCTCCAAACGATCAATTCTTCTAATTAAATTTTTGTCCTTTTTATGCTGCCCTTCCATGTATTCAATGTGCCGTTTTTTGAGATCACTTTTGAGGGTGATTAATCTCAGCTTAAAATCATCTTCATCTTTCCAATAGGATCTTACAATTGGTAGGACATCGGGCTTTGGTTTACCGTAAACTTTTTTCAATAGGAAGTTCAAAAACTTCCTTGAATCAGCCATTTCGTTGATGAGCTCCTTCGCTATTTCACTAAGAGTGTCCATGATGGAACTGTCAAAAAAAAAAAAAAAAAAAAAAAAAGAAATCAAATGTTTATTGAAATGCAGGTACACTATATATCTTATCAATGATGTATTATTTATCATTTTAATTAAAGCTGGATCCTTACATCTTACCATTACATTTTAATTGAATTTGAATAAACATTGAATCCACTTGAATTTTACCAAGAGTATCCAAGAGGGAAATAAATAAATTATAGTCTTAAAAAAAAACAAAAAAAAAAGCACACTTTTAAAGTTAATCAAACTAAAAAGTAAAGAATGATTGTTAACATAAGAATAAAATGACTGACGAGAAAATGAATGTCACTGTTCTAAAAGCGTGGGGTGCTCGATATCAATCGTTATAATTTTCACTAGTTTCATTCCGAAATGCAGAGTTAGTTTGAAAATGTCATACAAAGCACCCCACGCTTTTAGAACAGGGACATTCATTTTTTCGTCAGTCATTTTATTCTTATGTTAACAATTATTTTTACTTTTTAGTTTGATTAACTCTAAAAGCGTGTTTTTAGTTTTTTGAATTATAATTTATTTATTTTTTACTTTTTTAGTTTGATTAACTCTAAAAACACTTAAAAACAGGCTTTCAAACTATAATATTTAAATGAGGTCCCAGTACGGAGGACTGGAACTATAGTCCTTACAATAATTTAGTTGTTAGTAAAATAAAGGCTAAATGCGAATATGTCGAGCCAACCAGGATTCGAACAGGTAACATACGATAACATACAACGAACAGTAACATACAATATTTAATTTTCATTTTCTTAATGAAACAATGGATTTAATGAATTCTTTATAAAATTTTTTTATAAAGAATTCAATAAAATATTTAAAACAGAAAATAATGCATACTTTTATTAAATTTGATACCTACGGAAAATATTATATTACAAGTCAAAAATAATTCACAACGTAAAAAAAAAAATGTAAATAATAATTTCACATACGATTTATTTTATTTTTACAAATAGTTTTTAAGTATGTAAAAGTAAATAAAGCATAAATTAGATAATTATATAAAGTAAGTTCATTAACAATTACTTATTCACCCATAATAATTACTTATTTTTTAATAATTTGCTATTTCTGAGTAAATATGAAAAATTTATTAATAAATATATTTATTAAATACAATTTTTACTGAAATCTTTTGCATATTGAATTGCTGTAATAATTTAAAATTTAAAATTCAAATAAAATCATTGACAAGTAAACCAAAATAAATTGAAGAATTAAATAAAATATCAGAGATATTAAAATTTAAAAAAAGTATTTATAATTCATATTTGTAACCTAAATTTTTAATAAATATACTTTTGATTCAAATCCAAATATTTATTACCTTTGCATTTATATTGTTAAAAAATAAATTATAGTTTAAAAAACTAAAAACACCCTTTTAGAGTTAATCAAACTAAAAAGTAAAAAATAATTGTTAACATAAGAATAAAATTACTGACGAGAAAAATAATGTCACTGTTCTAAAAGCGTGGGGTGCTCGTTATCAATCGTTATCGCTCGATATCATTTTCCACTATTTCATTCCGAAATGCAGAGTTAGTTTA
Source organism: Caerostris extrusa (assembly GCA_021605095.1). Lineage (NCBI taxonomy): Eukaryota > Metazoa > Arthropoda > Arachnida > Araneae > Araneidae > Caerostris > Caerostris extrusa. The sequence goes on from BPLR01014434.1 coordinate 11,118, forward strand.
AAAATATCATACAAACACCCCACGCTTTTAGAACAGTGACATTATTTTTCTCGTCAGTAATTTTATTCTTAGGTTAACAATTATTTTTTTTTTTTTTAGCTTGATTAACTCGAAAACACGCTTTTAAACTATAATATTTAAATGAGGTCCCGGCACGGAGGACTGGAACTATAGCTCTTACAATAATTTAATTGCGAGTAAACCAAAGGCTAAATGCGAATACGTCGAATGATGTAATCGGTGACAAAGGCGATATTTAAAACATGAACACTGTGAGAAAGAGTTTAGTCTTATTTTTTATTAGTAATTTTTTTTTTTTAGGCGGAATGGTTAGAAATTGTGCGAAATATAAAATTTACCAATAGAAAATAAGCAAAATAATTAGCTGCGTAGTAACTGATAATCTTTAAATTTTTGCACAGTAAATTAATAATTAATTAAGTATTATTTTAATCTTAGTTTAATTTACGTATGCTTATAAAAAGTAATTTAAAGTAAATAAATCTAAATGATAAGTTTTGTATAATATACTTGCAAAATGGAATTTATCGGTAACAGAAGAATCACAATACGCAAGGAACTCCAAGGGAAAAAGTCACTTCAAAAAGTGATAAGTGTCTTGTGCGGAAGGTCCTGTTTTAACGACGATCAATCGTATTTATGCAAACCATTCGTAATAACCCTTATCTGGTTACCAATTTGGCGATGGAATCGATTTCGATTGATATACTTTTTCGAGTGATTTCATTGGTGATAAGGCAGGGTAGAAACAATGCTCCTCAATGCTTTGCACAAATCTGGTTGGTGGGTGATAAATAGAAGATCTATCATTGGCTTAATTCTTTCTAATTATTAAAAACTCGTGTGCTGGATTTTTAAACCGACTCCTGATTTCATCTTGTTATTTGGAGGTGTGGTCGCTGACACACAGATTACTTCGAAAATGCAAGAATCCTGACATCTTGCAACCAAAACTCTCACCGACCTTCCACCATTTTTATCTATATTAAAGCAGAAAAAAAAAAAAAACTTGGTATGATTTTGAGCACATTATCTAAAATAGATAACTGCGTTTATTTTATTGTTTCAAAACGTGGACAAAAGGAACCTCTGTACAAATATGCGAGTGCAAAGCAAAGTGAGGAGGAGAAAAGAGAAGTTTCCCGCCAAAAGTTTTTTTTTTTTTTTTGGTCCTATTCTTAACGGATTCTGTTTACACCTCTTGACCTTTCGTCTTTTTCAACGGCCACTGATTTGCTCGTGTTTCAGATTTTACCGGAAGACAATCACAATTTTCTCGGTTATAAATAGCAGCTAAGCCACAATTTAATGAAAATTAGCTAACTGCAAATGCAATGAAAATTAATTTTTGAATTGAATTGATAATTAAACTTAACGTCCTTGGGTTTTTTGTGCACTATTAAAAAGAAATTGTCATCCACCCTGAATTTTCTATTATTAAAATATTAGCATTCCTAATAATTATTACAATACCTTTCTCACATTATTTATTTGGATTGGTATTGGTTCTGAAACTTAACTACCCCTTTTTTTTTTTTGCACTATTAAAAAAAAAAAAAAAATTGTCATTCACCCTGAAATTTTCCATTATTAAGCTAAATGTCATAATTCCTTTCACACTTTATTTATTCAGATTGGAATCTGTTCTTAAACTTAACTGTCTCTTTTTTTCTGCGCTATTAAAAAAATTGTCTTTCACCCTGAATTTTCCATTATTTAGCTGAATGTCATAATACCTTTCACACTTTATTTATTTGGTTTGGAATCTGTTCTTAAAAATCTGCACTATTAAAAAAAATTGTCATTCACCCTGAATTTTCCTTTATTAGCTAAATGTCATAATTCCTTTCACACTTTATTTATTCAGATTGGAATCTGTTCTTAAACTAACTGTCTCTTTTTTTCTGCGCTAAAAAATTGTCATTCACCCTGAATTTTCCATTAAGCTAAATGTCATAATACCTTTCACACTTATTTATTTGGAATTAAACAGCACTATTAAAAAAATTGTCATTCACCCTGAATTTTCATTAAGCTAAATGTCATAATTCCTTTACTTTATTTACAGATTGGAATCTGTTCTTAAACTTAACCCCTTTTTTTTTTCTGCGCTATTAAAAAAAAAATTGTCATTCACCCTGAATTTTCCATTATGTAGCTGAATGTCATAATACCTTTCACACTTTATTTATTTTCAAATGATAAGCCACAATAGTACTTGCTATTCCCAAATATTATGTGCTTAAAATTTTATGATCCTTTTTATATCGATTAATTGTGTTCCTTGTAAGTCCCCTGTACACTGAATTTCGATTTTGTTTTAATTTTGTCTTTCATATTATTATACGTTTGATGATATTTCTCATATATATATATATATATATATATATATATATATATGAGAAGTATCATCAAACGTATAATAATTATGAAAGACAAAATAGCACGGCCCTTTTTGTATAACAAATCCGCAATAGTACTTGCGACACGTAAATATTAAGTGTTATATATATGTAACCCGACCCTCATCGTGAGCAGTATAGTAAAGGTTGGTGTGTTATTAAAGTTCCTAGTGATAGGACCATGTAACCTCCGTATCGTAGTTACTATTAAAATTGCACGACATAGATTAAACTAGAATAAATTAAATAAAAAGTTTAATTAATAAGTGCTTGACAAGCTGAGTGCAGATAAAAAAAAGAGAATTAAAATTTTAATATTTAAAAATTATTAATTTATAAATAATAAAAATTAATATTTTTAATTTATAATATTTAAGCGCGAGCAATTTATATCCGCAAACTTGACAAATCAGTTTTGATTCTCTTTGCGAAGGTTGCTTCGCAAATAGGGCGTTGGCCTTATCATATCGAAACTGATAGCGCATCGAAACATCGAGAATTAATCAGGGAGAAAATGGATGGAAAGAGTAGTAGGTGTTTTCGAAACTTCCGGAAGAGTCACGTGATCTAGAACCGAGGTCTCCAAACTACGACCCGCGGGCCAAATCGGCCCGCCAGTATCATCAATCCAGCCCGCGACAGCGAATAGCTTATTATTGCTGTAATAAGTTGGAAAAAAAACACAGAATGATAATAATTCGGTTTTATTGACTTGCTAGGTAAAACTTTATGACAAGCATAATACGCAGAAAATTTAACTTAAGCAAAACAACTAACAAGTAATTGAAATGAATCCCACTAACATCATAAACTAGTGAACATCCCGCGGTTACCCTCGATACTTATGTTGGGGTAAAGAATATGTATATCGATGATTGGAATGCATATATCCTGAATCGAACATATGATTTCTCTCTTGAAAATTCCTCAGGAACCGAAAAGCTAAATTAACGCGAATGAAACCACGGGGTTATCCACTTGTAAAAAAATACAATGCAATTTCTGTGATTGTGATTTTTCACTGACTATAATTTGTAGTTATCAAGTATATGCTTGCTCAGAGCAGGTACTCGGCGACTGGTCTAGAAATTATAGATAATGGCAGAAAAATTAAACGGTTTTGGCCCTTGGCAGTTACTGGAGTAAACAATATGGCCCTAAGGCTGGAAAGTTTGGAGACCCCTGGTCTAGAAGAAGGATTCCATGTCGTTCTCTGGTATTCTGACAAATCGTAAGAGAGACGAAACGAATGAAATTTAAATAAATATCATTTCATATTGCTTATTTATTATGATTATGTTTGTTAATTATTTTAAAACTTACACCTTAATTGGATTTTTTTATACCAGCCCTTTACCTGAATTTTGTGTACAATGATCTTGATTAATTGATTTAGAAGAATTTGTGAAAGAAATTTAATAACTTTTTTGAATAAATTTAATAAAATTAATTCTTTTATTAATTCTATAAAAAAGATTTTTTATTACAAAGTATTTTTTGTAAAATAAAAAAAAAAAAGGTGTGATTATCTCCTATAAAAATAGCTGTATCAAATTGCATTGTAATAGCTCAATTATTAAATTATACATATAATAGCTTAAAACAAGCAATAGGAAATTGTATCTTTTAGGCTATATTTGTATTACGTTAAATCTTATTATGTTCTTACTAATAGAATAGCTTCTATATAATCATCTTTCATTGTTGATCCAAGATGGCTTTTAGCGGCCTGAGGCCCAATTGGTTAGAACTCTGGCCTTTGGCACCACACGCTTCAGATTCGAATACTGGCGGTGGCATGGATGTTTGTAGTGGTTCAGAATTCACGTTAAACTGTAGGTCCCGGTCTAATTAGATCAAAATGTGCTCAAAATGATCGTAGCACGAAAAACCAAACCGAGATAGCTTTTATAAGCTTCAGTGCTGACAAAAGTCTCTCAACACTTACATGGTATGCTGCTAAAGCAATAATGGTTTTTGCTATTGGTTGTATTTTTTTAAGGATCAATTTGAATTGCCGCCTTAACATTTACTTTTATCATTAATTCCTAGAATTTTTGAAAATGAAAATAATTTTTATCAAAAAAAATTTAGTGATGGGTTTTTAAACCGATTCCTGATAAGTGTTATGTGTCGAACCAGATAAGTATTAACTGAAAAGTGATTACGAATCTGATAAGTGTTAAGAAAAAATAAATGATATTATTAGCGTCATAGTATGCCGCTTAAGGTGAATATGGACATGAGAGGGCGAATTACTATTATTTTCTGAACATAAATTATAAGTGGAAGGTATATCATTTTTTTACAAGATGAAACATCATAAACTAACAGGAGACTATTTCCTTTTTTCCCCTACCATCTGTGTCAAGCTAAATACCATTTTTAGTTCCGCTTTTTGTATTTGCTGTCAATACTACAAACAAGTAATATAAAAAAAAAAAATTTAAGTCAATTCCTACTTTTTTTTTCACTATATTGCATAAAGTCCTTTATAAATAATTTTCATTCATTTTTTTTAATTTTATCTGGCGTCCTCTATTGGTAGATATATGCAACTTAAATCTAAAAAAAACTAAAATTAATTTCTTAAATTTAATTACTGAATTAATATTTGAAAAACTGTATTAACATCAAGTTTCATCCACTGCAAGTTTTAAAAAATGTATTTGAAGTTGAGTGGATAAATAAGAAGTATTTTATTAATGATTAAAAATTTGGACAAGATATATATAGGGAGAGTGTGAGCTAATAGAAGGAGGAAAAGGCATAAAGAAGGAAGAGATGAGAAGAATAATTAATTTCTTTTATCATATTCAGTGGGCACATAGCTCTAGTACAGTTACAAATTTGTCTCCAAAAAACACCTGCAAAATATTGAATTGCGGTGCATATACAAAGAGAGTCAAGGATTAATTCATTGATAGCAATGCACCGGTTTATCCTTTTCATTAAGAACCTTTTTAATATTATTTGTAATTTTTATTTTCATATTGTGCTGCATTTTCCTTTTGCGCTGTGTAAGACAAATAATTTTAATATTAGTTGAAATTTTTATTTTCATATCGCCCTGCATTTTCCTTCAACGCTGTGTAAGACAAAGAATTTTTAATATTAGTTGTAATTTTTTTTATTTTCATATTGTCCTGCATTTTTTCTGCGTTTGTGTAAGGCAAAGAATTTTAATAATATTTGTATTTTGTACTTTCATATTGTCCTGCATTTTCTTTGTTTTTCTGCGTTGTGTAAGGCAAATAATTTTAATATTAGTTGAAATTTTTATTTTCAAATTGTCCTGCATTTTCCTTCTGCGTTGTGTAAGGCAAAGAATGTTTGTTATGTAAGGCAAATAAATTTAATATTAGTTGAAATTTTTATTTTCAAATTGCAATGCATTTTCCTTCTGCGCTGTGTAAGGCAAAGAATGTTTAATAATATTTGTATTTTTTACTTTCATATTGTCCTGCATATTCTTGGTTTTTCTGTGTAAGGCAAATAAATTTAATATTAGTTGAAATTTTTATTTTCAAATTGCAATGCATTTTCCTTCTGCGCTGTGTAAGGCAAAGAATGTTTAATAATATTTGTATTTTTTACTTTCATATTGTCCTGCATTTTCTTTGTTATTTCTGCGTTTGTGTAAGGCAAAAAATAATTTTTATTATTATTTGTATTTTTTACTTTCGTATTGTCCTGCATATTCTTGGTTTTTTCTGCGTTGTGTAAGGCAAATAAATTTAATATTAGTTGAAATTTTTATTTTCAAATTGCAATGCCTTTTCCTTCTGCGCTGTAAGGCAAAGAATGTTTAATAATATTTGTATTTTGTACTTTCATATTGTCCTGCATTTTCTTTGTTTTTTCTGCGTTGTGTAAGGCAAATAATTTTTAATATTATTTGTATTTTTATTTACTTTCGTATTGTCCTGCATATTCTTGGTTTTTTCTGCGTTGTGTAATTTTTATTTTCAAATTGAATGCATTTTCCTTCTGCGCTGTGTAAGGCAAAGAATGTTTAATAATATTTGTATTTTTTACTTTCATATTGTCCTGCATATTCTTGGTTTTTCTGCGTTGTGTAAGGCAAATAAATTTAATATTAGTTGAAATTTTTATTTTTGTGCAATGCATTTTCTTTTCTGCGTTTGTAAGGCAAAAAGAATGTTTGTTATGTAAGGCAAATAAATTTAATATTAGTTGAAATTTTTATTTTCAAATTGCAATGCATTTTCCTTCTGCGTTGTGTAAGGAAAATTATTTTTAATATTATTTGTATTTTTTATTTCGTATTGTCCTGCATATTTTTGACGTTGGTAAGGCAAATAATTTTTAAATTATTTGAAATTTTTATTTTCCTATTGTCCTGCATTTTCTTCTGCGCTGTGTAAGACAAAGAATTTTTAATAATAGTAGTAACTTTTATTTTCATAGTGTCCTGCATTTTCTTTGTTTTTTCTGCGTTGTGTAAGGCAAATAATTTTAATATTAGTTGAAATTTTTATTTTCATATCGCCCTGCATTTTCCTTCTGCGCTGTAAGACAAAGAATTTTTAATATTAGTTGTAATTTTTATTTTCATGTTGTCCTGCATTTTTTCTGCGTTTGTGTAAGGCAAAGATTTTTTAATAATATTTGTATTTTTTACTTTTTCGTATTGTACTGCATTTTCTTTGTTTTTTCTGCGTTGTGTAAGGCAAATAATTTTAATATTAGTTGAAATTTTTATTTTCATATCGCCCTGCATTTTCCTTCAACGCTGTGTAAGACAAAGAATTTTTAATATTAGTTGTAATTTTTATTTTCATATTGTCCTGCATTTTTTCTGCGTTTGTGTAAGGCAAAGAATTTTTAATAATATTTGTATTTTGTACTTTCATATTGTCCCTGCATTTTCTTTTGTTTTTTCTGCGTTTGTGTAAGGCAAAAGAATTTTTAATAATATTTGTATTTTTACTTTCGTATTGTACTGCATTTTCTTTGTTTTTTCTGCGTTTGTAAGGCAAATAGTTTTAATATTATTTGAAAATTTTATATTGTCCTGCATTTTTTTCTGCATTTGTGTATGGCAAAGAATTTTTAATATTATTTGTATTTTTTACTTTCATATTGTCCAGCATTTTCTTTGTTTTTTCTGGCTGTGTAATTTTTATTTTATATTGTCCTGCATTTTCCTTCCCGCTGTGTAAGGCAAATAATTTTTAATAATAGTAACTTTTATTTTCATATTGTCCTACATATTTTTGTTTTTGTTTTGTGTAAGACATAGAATAATTTATTTCCTTCATCGCATTTGTTGATCCATCCCATCCTTTTATTTTCCTAACAAAAAAAGAGGGGGTAAAAAAAGCGTACAATAAAAACCTAACATGTTTTTGTAAAACGGAAGCTGCAATCGCGGAATGACGTAACTGAACATACCAAACTTCTGTTATCTTACGTTTTTTTAATAACTGTTTAATACAGTAGACAATTGAAAGGGTAACATGATAAGAGTGTGTGAAAGAATCTGCCTAATGAAATCGAACATAAAAATAAATCAGGAAACGGGGAAATATCAATAAATATTTCCACGTGCTATTTTTAAGTAACAATCAGTTAACAAGCAGTTTACATCAAATGTCTGCGGTTTAAGAAATGGTGAAATCTTTAGCTATAATAAATTATAGTTTAAAAAAAAACTGAAAAAACACGCTTTTAGAGTTAATCAAACTAAAAAGTAAAAAATAATTCGTAACATAAGAATAAAATTACTGACGAGAAAATTAATGTCACTGTTCTAAAAAGCGTGGGGTGCTCGATATCAATAGTTATAATTTTTCACTAGTTTTATTCCGAAATGCAGAGTTAGTTTAAAAATGCCATACAAAGCGCCCCACGCTTTTAGAACAGTGACATTAATTTTCTTGTCAGTAATTTTATTCTTATGTTAAGAATTATTTTTTACTTTTTAGTTTGATTAACTCTAAAAGCGTGTTTTTTAAAAACAATAATATTTAAATGAAGTCCCGGTACGGTGGACTGAACTTTAGTTCTTACAATAATTTAATTGTGAGTAAAACAAAGGCTAAACGCGTATATGTCGATCCAGCCAGGATTCGAACAGGAATCTCCTGAACCGTAGTCGGGCGCGTTATCCGTTGTGCCGCTGTCCCACGTAGGTTTGAATGCCTTAGGTACTTTCATTCTACATGGGTTAAATTGCTCTTCGTAAGTTAAAATAAAATCACTAATCCTGGCGATCCTAATCATATGATAATAAACTTATCAAAATATTTTATTGTCGTCGGTCTTTGATAAGTATACAACGTTTAAATTAAATCTGATCGTTTAAAGTAGGGCAAAATCGAGCCCAAAGAGTCAGTTACAAGCAAACATACAGGTGAAACTAATAAAAGCGTATTAATAAATCAATGAAAGGGTGAAAGAGCAATAAATATTTTCACCTGCTATTTTTAAGTAACAATCAGTTAACAAGCAGTTTACACCAACTGTCTGCTGTTTAAAAATGGTGAAAACTTTAGCTACAAAAAAAAATTATTTTTATGTTTTGTATTGGACAAAATTAGCAAAAAGATAGCATTGGGCTCTAATGCCCTTTTTTAATCCTTATGTTCATCTATCCAATTTAATCTATTTAATTTGTACAATTAATGGTTTCATCGTTGCAAAGTAATTATTTTTTATCAAAAAGTAATGATTATACAGGGTGTCCCAGCAAGACCGGATAAACTCTGCACAGTCAAATTCGTTGTTCGGAATACATAAAAAAATGCCCAATGAACTGTATCTCTACGACCCATAGTTTTAGAGAAAATGCGAGAGAAAATGTATGACGTCATATCCGGTTCACGAAAAACCTTTATTCGAAACATGAATATCGTTACTAAAAAAAAAATAGTAATTAGACATTAAGTAACTTTATCAACATTTGTGCTAGCCATTTGCTAACTTTAGTAGAATTACGCAAATTTATCGAGACCCAGTTACTTCAGAAATGAACTTAGTTGCTCGTCTCCAAAGTGCGTTTACTTTTGTGGACATTACGATGCTAGAACGTGTACAGTCAACCATTCCTCGACGCGCACATGCATGCCTCCATATGCGCCGAGGACATTTCGAACATCTTCCTATTTAAAATTATGTAAATACTGATGTTCATGTTTCGAATAAAAGTTTTTTTTTTCGTAAACCGGATATGACGTCATATATTTTCTCTTGCATTTTTCTCGAAAACTATGGGTCGTAGAGGTACAGTTCATTGGGCATTCTTTATGTATTCCAAATAACGAATCTGGCTGTGCAGAGTGTATCCGGTCTTGCTGGGACACCCTGTACTTTTGTATTCAATGTGATAAGGCTAATCTGTAAAATTATTGAAGTTTCATCTTTCCAGGGCCCATTTATTTTTAAACTTTGTGTTCAGAATGTAACGATGATCGTTTTGTATCCAATGTAATATGAAGCCTGTAATTTTCATAACCTGTAAAATTAATAAAGTTCCTCTAATCTGTAAAATTACTGAAGTTGCATCTTTCTTGGGTCCATTTATTTTTTTAAACCTTGTGTTCGGAATGTAACAATGATCGTTCTATATCCAATGTAAATTAAAGACTGCAATTTTCATTACCTGTAAAATTAATAGGGTTGCATCGTTCCAATGTCGTAAGAAGTTATCAACATATTTGGTCTCAAAATAGTGCAAAATTATTTTTTAAATGTTTTTGAGTTTAAGTTTAATTATTTCTTTTTATTACTACTAAAGCAAATTGTATTTCCAGCAAATAGATGCCTGAATTAGATAAGCATGGTGCAAAATAAGGATCAGAGCACCAGTACAAGAGAAGTGCAAATTCCATGGCACATTTAAAACATTTTTTGTCAAAATATCAATTTTGATTAATTTTTAAACACTTTTTTTATATGAAAGTTGCGTTGCGTTTTCTAAATATGCTTCCAGTTTATTTTTGCCTTTTATAGAACTAAAGCCCAAAAAAAAAATTACTTAGCGCCTCAGTGAAAATTTTCCTTAAGCTAATAAACATGTAGTTATAAAGATACATAAAAGATCACAAATTTTGTACTGCTATTTTACACTTTAAATTTTGTACTGCTGCAAATTTTGTACTACTGTATTTACAAGCATCTAAAAAAATATTAATGAAGCTGTTATGAATAAGATACTTTGAAGTTTGAAATTATAAAATTTGTTAAAATCAACTATAAGATGAATAATATCATATAACGAATAAATTTTCCTTTATGCCTACCCCTTATGCCACCCCTTCCTGATTCTTTAAAGTCCCTCTCCCCATATATCAGCAACTACTATCATCTTTTCGATCGTTTTACTGTACCCTATGAGAGAGTATCACCTGTATTTTTCAATTCCTTTTATTAACTCACACTCTCCCTATATATATCTTGTTCAAATTTTCAATCGTTAATAAAATACTTTTATTCATCCACTCAAGTTCAAACACATTTTTTTTTAACATGTAGTAGATGACACTGGATGTTAATACAGTTTTTTCAAATATTAATTCATTAATTAGTTTTAATTAATTAATTTTAGTTTTTTTTTTTTAGATTTAAGTTGCATATATATCTTCCAATAGATGACGCCAGATAAACTTAAAAAATGAATGACAATTATTTATAAAGGACTTTTTGTAATATAGTGAGAAAAAAAGTAGGAATTGACTTTAAAAAAATTTTTGCCATTGTTGAGGGAAACGATCCTATTTCAAATTTCGAGAATTCATTTTAAAAGACAATTATAAATTTTTAAATTTTTTTTATAAGTAGTTTTATTTAGTTGAAAAAAATATTAGATTTCTGAACAAAATTTCTCTTCGCTTACTGTGTTCGATAACCGAAACAAGCACAACGTGCAACAGTCTTCGATGGTGTCCTTGAATAACGTTTTATCTGCTATATATTTATTATTCCAAGGACGACTGACGTCAAAATTGATTACAAATGATGTCCTCAAGTCAAAATTAGTGACACTTGAACACAACGTATTATCATTAGGAAATAAATAAAGTGTGAAAGGTATTATGACATTTAGCTTAATGGAAATTCAGGGTGGATGACAATTTTTTTTTAATAGTGCAAAAAAAAAAAAAGGGGGAAGTTAAGTTTCAGAACCAATTCCATTCCAAATAAATAATGTGAGAAAGGTATTGTAAAATTTAGGAATGTTAATATTTTAATAATGGAAAATTCAGGGTGAATGACAATTTTTTTAATAGTGCAGAAAAATAAGGGCAGTTCAGTTTAAGAACAGATTCCAATACAAATAAATAAAGTGTGAAAGGAATTATGACATTTAGCTTAATAATGGAAAATTCCAGGTGGATGACTATTTTTTTAAAAGTGCAGAAAAATAAGGGGAATTAAGTTTAAGAATCAATTCCGATTCAAAATTAATTTTCATTGCATTTGCAAATAGCTACTTTTCCTAAAATTGGGGCTTAGTTGCTATTTATAACCGAGAAAATTGTCATTCTTTTGGTAAAATCTGAAACACGAGCAAATCAGTGGCAGTTAAAAAAGTTAAAGCTCAAGAACTATAAATAGAATCCGTTCTGAATAGGAACAAAAAAAAATCTTTTCACGGGAAATTTATCTTTTTGGCGGGAAACTAATCTGTCTCCCCACTTTGCTTTGTCCTCGCTCACTTGTACAGAGGTTCCTCTTGTCCACGTTTTGAAACAATAAAATAAATGCAGTTATCTATTTTAGATAATGATTCTCAAAATTATATCAAGTTTTTTTTTTTTCTGTTTTAAACACTTGCACGAGTTATTGGAACAATGCTTTTTTATCAGTAGCAAAAACCGCATGCAGGCTTCAAAATAAGATGCTTTTTTGTTTTATTATGACGACATATGTGACGTGCATTACTAAGTACACTTGCATATCATTTTAGAAAAAGTAATTGCACCTTCAATTTAATAAAGGTATTAATAAAGGTATTGCAATAAAGGCAATAAAAAATAAAAAAGGCAATTTAATAAAGGTATTGCACCTTCAGAAAATTAGTAACAGACCTTGTGTGGAGAATTAGCGTTTTCAAAAATGGGCAAAGTTTGAGAACACTTAATCAAAAGTATCAGTTTCGATTGTAAAAACAAATCTTTAGTACTTTCTACAATTCAATTTATCAGGAACAAAATTGAGTTCTTCAGTATAATGAGAGCTTTTTCATATAATAAAATCGATTAGAATAGGGATATTATTTATGGGATTTTAAAAAAGTAATAATACTCAATTTATTGATATTTTTTTATTTCATTTTTACGTAAAACATTTTTATTAAAAGTTATGTCTCGAAAAAAACTTTACTTTTTAAATTTATTTAAAAATATTATTGGTAATAAAACTACTTTTGGAATACTTTCAAATTACGTGTAAAGTAAAAAAAACAAATTAGAATAAGAAAAATTGGAATAATTTCTATAAAAAACCCACCTATTTTTAATACATACTTAACCAATTATTTTTAAATATGTGATAAATATTAATTTTTATTTATTTAGGTGATTTGGAAGTTATGAAAAAAAAAAAGGAATTCTAGAAAAACTTTACAAATAATTTTTTTAATAAACTAAATCATAGGATTAATATACATAGAGACAGAAAACTACATTGCTTTTTTATTTTTTATCAATTCCTTCTATTAGCTCACACTCTCCCTATATATATCTTGTTCAAATTTTCAAGTGTTATTAAAATACTTTTTATTCATCCACTCAAGTTCAAATACATTTTTTCATACATACGCAAAAACAGAAAACTACATTGCATTTTTTTTTTTTTTTCTTTTTTTTTTTTTGTAGTACAGACAGCAAATACAAAAAGCGGAAACTAAAAAATGGTATTTAGCTTGACAGAAACGTTAGGAGAAAAAAAAAAAAAGGAAATAGTCTCTTGTTAGTTTATAATGTTTCATCTAGGAAAAAAATTATATACCTTCCACTTAGAATTTATGTTCCAGAAATTAATTGTAATTCGCCCTCTCATATTCACATTCACCTTGAAGGGCATACAATGGTGCTAATAACATCATTTGTTTTTCTTAACACTTATCAGATTCGTAATCACGTTTGAGTTAACACTTATCTGGTTCGGTTCAGAACAACATGCGAGCCTCTTTGTCAACCACATGTACCATCAGCCAGTTACGTAGAAACCGACTCTTTCCCCTCTCTTTTCAACGCAACGAAGCACCTAATCAGTGATTAGCTGTTTTCGACACACGCTCTACTGCACGCTTTTTAATTTCACACATTGACAGGAAGTAAATACAAATTTGTGAGGCTCGCTCAACGAACTGCTCGTCTCTTAGTATATATACATACAATGTAATTTATGCTTGCCCGATTATGCTTGTGTATGCTTGCCCGATGTATGCTTGCGATGTACTCATATATATACAATGTTATGCTTGTGTATGCTTGCCCGATTTGGGCTTCTGCTGCCAGGTACCATATAAACTGTATCAATAGATTAGAAAATAAACTTCTTAAAATGATCACAAATTCTCCTTGGTACTTTAGAAATGATGACATTCGTCACAGTATTCACCTCCCATGTATTCAAAATTTTATGTTCGAAAACTTGCCAACAATTTTTATGCAAATCTTGAACGTATTCCGAAAGAGGAAATTCGGAATCTCCCGAGATACGATTTCACTCTGCCGGAAAACGCTACATGCTCTAGGGCCGTTCTTTACAATCTTCAATTGTCCTAGACCAGAGATGGGTAAACTTTTTCGGTCGCGGGCCAAAAATCAGAAAAAAAAAAAAAAAAAAAAAAAAAAAAAAAAAAAAAACAGTTCGGTGGGCCAAGATAAATTTTTCTAAAATTTTAAAACCAATATACAAGTTTTACAATTTAAATATGTTAATGAGATGAATGAAATTGCGATTTCATTCTTAAAAGTTCCTTATATTGAGGATCGAAGTGAGATGTACTGATTCTAAGGAACGAGGCTAAATGCTCATCTGTCAGTCTACTTCGAAATAATTCTTTCTAAGGTTCACAGTTGAAAACCCTTGTTCACATATATAAGATGAAGCAAACATAGCACTGATTTTCTGGGCGTGAGATATTAAATTTGGGAAATTTACTATCAATATTGATTTGTAAAACTCTAACTTTGGCATATTTAGAAACAACTGTTTGAGATGATTGTTAGATTGCAACTCAATTAATTCAACCTACAAATCTGACCTCACTGCTTCACAATTTACGTTGAAAGGCATGGTAAAAATATCCAAATAGAGGAAATAAAAATCATCAATCGTTTGAAAAAAAAAGGAAGAAAAATAATGTTTAATCAAAGTAGAAAAGGAGAGGGATATATAATATATAAATATATATTTCTTTTAATTTGCCTCGAACCGGCAAAATCTATCCGCGGTCCAGATAGAACTTTCGGAGGGGAGTTGGCCGGAGTTTTCCATCTCTCCCAGACTAACTGGCTCGATAGCCATGCACGTTGTCATTGGTGTCTTTTTGGCCGTGAGTTCAACCCTGACCTGATACCCTTAGTCATCATTTTCTTGCAGCGGTTTCTCTATTTCGTAGTGTTTTCGTCTTACTTGTTTTTTTATTTTTTAACTTTACTTTGTTTTCATTTAATCATCTTTTTATATTTTTTTCATTTAATTCCTGATCTTTTCTAACTTTTTGATTATTTTTTTTAATTTATTTTACTTTGGAGACTTAAACATAATGCTCACTTATGTTTAGAATGCCATGATGTAACCAATGTATTCCACCCATAAGCCAGCCCTTTTAGAGCCAAAAGCTCCGACAAACTAGGACTGACTGACTGATTTGCATCTATGCGCAGGGCCGCATTTTCCTATAGGCTAACTAGGCTTTAGTCTAGGGTTTCAAGATCAAGAGGGGCCTACATTCAAATTGTTAGAAAAATTAGAATTACACTATTCTAAAAACAGTAAACACTAAAACACTGAATCGAAAATAAGGAGAAATTCTACACATATGACTAATAAACAAACATAAAAATGTATTGGTTAAGTCTGTTCGTTTGTATATACTAGATTACACCAAAGTATAGTGCATACGTTCACTGATGTGCATTTATTAATTTTTATTGCATATTTTATTTTCGTGGTCAAAGATTTTTATTATTGAATTTTGTTTCGTTGTAAATGTTGTGTGTTATGATTGACTAGTTATTGTTAGAAGTACTATATAGGGTGCTGAGAATAAATGTCCACATAAGTGTTCTCGACTTTTTACTGTGCCGCATTTTTTATAAAGATTAGTACCGATCACAACACGTTTCATTCACATTCACATCACACTCAAAAAATCACAACATATTGATATATATCTCACTAATGATGTATTTTATTATCTCTCATGTAATTTACAAACTTAAAAATGGGAGGTGAAAGGGCCTCATAAGTGGAATAGCCTAGGGCCTCTTTTCATCGAAATCCGGCCCTGTCTATGAGTGTGCCATTTCTAACTAATGAATTCTTTTTCTGCCCCCTACCCCTCTCTATCTCCAAGGTGAAAGGTCGTCATATCCCTTTACGCGCAAAATGGCGAAGAAAAAAGTTGTGAAATGAAAGTTGTGTGTCCGATCCACGAGATACTCTTGCATTTTTAATAATCACTTCAATATCATTATTAATTGTACCTTTCAAAACAATATACTTCTGCAATAGGATTGTTACTCTGTGAAAATTATTCTCCAAAATACATGTTTCTCATAAATCAATATGCAAAAAATCTCTCCCATTCCAAGATATATGTAATTTTTTTTTCACTCAATATTAGTACTTTTCATTAAATATTTTAATATATTGCATTTAAAAAAATAGAAGAAATTTAAAAAATTTAAATGGCAGTTTCCTATCCAAATCAGAAGCAACTGTTTATTCATAGAAATAAATTATTTATAATAATTTCGTCACTCAGTGTACGCATCGGTTAATGATAATTATAATATTATCTTTTTTTTATTTCATTGTTGATTGCACGCAAATTAATGGGTCATTCTCCATCTTTGTGTTCAATTTCCCAAGTCAAAGACACACCACCATAATCATTTCCGCTTCTTTAGCCTATACATCTATGCGAGTGTTATCATTTCTGACTAATGAATTCTTTTCTTTCCCCTTCCTCCCCCCCCTTTCCCCTGCCCCATCTATCACCAAGGTCCCGTTACGCGGAAAATGGAGGGAAAAATCCAGGGAAGGAATAAACTGTTGAAACTACTTTTGAATTTCTAGAGAAAGGGGATGAGGTCTTTGCGTAGGCGTAGAGGAAACAGACACGTCTGGACATGTTGATAAAGGGAAATAAAGGAACTTAAAAAAGAAAAAAAAAACACAAATTTTTTTATATGATTTTACATTATCTAAAATAGATTGCATTTATTTTATTGTTTCAAAACGTGGACATGAGGAACCTCTGTACAAATGAGCGAGGGCAAAGCAAAGTGGGGAGAAAGATAAGTTTCCCGCCAAAAAGTTTTTTTTTTTTTTTTGTTTTTATTCATAACGGATTCTGTTTACACCTCTTGACCTTTCGCCTTTTTAACGGTCACTGATTTGCACGTGTTTCAGATTTTACCGGAAGAATGACAATTTTCTAGGTTATAAATAGCAACTAAGCCCCAATTTAAGAAAAAGTAGCTTAATGCAAATACAATGAAAGAGTCTTAACTTGAATTGGAATCTGTTCTTGAACTTAACTCCCCTTATTTTTCTGCACTATTAAAAAAAAAAATTGTCGCCCACCCTGAATTTTCCATTGTTAAGCTAAATATCACAATACATTTCACACTTCCTTTATTTGGATTGGAATAGGTTCTTAAACTTAACTCCCCTTATTATTCTGCACTATTAAAAAAAAAAAAATTGTCATCCACCCTGAATTTTCCATTGTTAAGCTAAATGTCTCAATACATTTCACACTTCATTTATTTGGATTGGAATAGGTTCTTAAACTTAAGTTCCCTTATTTTTCTGCACTATTAAAAAAAAATTGTCATCCACCCTGAATGAAAATAAAAATTACGTAATTGTTTTCTATCCAAAGGAGAAGCAACTGTTTATTCATAGAAATAAATTATTTACAATATTTTATTCACTCAGTGTATGCATGCGGTTAATGATGATTATAATATTATCTATTTTTTTTTTTATTTCATTGTTCATTGCACACTTTTTTATCCATTGTTGAATGGGTCATTTCTTCATCTTTGTGTTCGTATGCAATTTTCCACTCGTAGACCTAGACACATCGCTATAAAAGTTTCGCCCTTTGCATCTATGTGATAGTAAACTAACATATTAGCCATGTTATAACCAAATATAATGTTTGTTTACGCATGTTATATCCTTTTATTAACAAAAATTCCTCCTTTCACTTGAAAATAAACTAATAATTTACATGTTTTATATGCGGCCCATCATAACTTACGTTTGCCCGGTTTGGGGTTCTGCTGCAAGGTACCAAATAAATTATATCAATAGATTAGAAAATAAACGTCTTAGAATGATCACAATTTCGTCTTTGTACTTTAGAAATGATGACATTCGTCACAATCTTGTCCTCCCATGTATTCAAATTTTTATGCTCAAACTTGCCAACAATTTTTATGCAAATCTTGAACATATTCCGAATGAGGAAATTCGTAATCTCCCGATATACGATTTCACTCTGCCGGAAAACGCTAAACGCTCTAGGGCCGTTCTTTACAATCTTCAATTGTCCTAGACCAGGGATGGGCATACTACGGCCCCTCCGAAAGGTTCTATCCGGCCCGCGGATAGAATTTTAATTTGCCGCCCGAGGAAAATGAAAAGAAATATATATTTATATATTATATATCCATTTCCTTTCCTACTTTGATTAAATATTTTGTCCTTTCTTTTTTTCAAAGGAGTGATTATCTTTTACTTTTCTCTATTTTTGTTCTACAAAACATAACTAATATCTTACGCCCAAAAATCAGTGCTATGTTTGCCTCATCTTAAATATATGAACAAGTGTTTTCAACTGTGAACCTTAGAAAGAATTATTGCAGAAGTAGACTGATAGATGAGCCTCTAGCCTCGTTCCTTAGAATCAGCACATATCATTGCGAACCTCAATATAAGGAACTTTTAAAAATGAAATCGCAATTTCGTTCATTTCATTAATGTATTTAAATTGTAATACTTGTGTATTGTTTTTAAAATTTTAGAAAAATTTATGTTGGCCGCCAAACTTTTTTTTTTTTTTTTTCGATTGTTTGCCCGCGACCGAAAAAGTAATATAAATATCTATTTTTAAATTTTCCTCGGACAAACAAATTAAAATTCTATCCGCGGGCCGGATAGAACCTTCCGGCGGGCCGTAGTTTACCCATCCCTGTCCTAGACGCACTGGCTCAGTTGACAAAGGCAAAGGTTGTGTTTTTCTGGGATTTCTAGGGACAGTGAGTCCCGCACATCCATCGTAAAAGGGTAAAAATAAATTTCAGAAAGGTAGTTGCAGAAAAGGAAAATGAAAATTCAGAAGATTCACAGAATAGAATAATTGTGGATGAGCCATAGCTCAGGCGTGAAGGACTAATTTAGTCAAGAAGTCTTTGCACGATGTTGTGAGTTAGAACAGTTGGATTCTAAGAATCAGTGTCCTATTTACTCTCAGAGAGGCAAGGGCAGAAAGAGGGGGAAAAAAGCAAGAGATCGCAGAGCCCTGTGGGCGCATTCAATCGGCTAGGAAAGTCGGGAGAAAATGCTAAACGGCGGGAGCAGATGTAAACAAAAACGGTCGGCGTTTAAATAATCCCATGGGATTGGTCAGAAGTCAAATTTTTAAAACGGCGGAAAAAGCAAAGAAGAAAGCAGAAAATCTTAAAATGAGAGTACCCATATGGGATAATTAGGGAGAAGGACGGGCATTAACGTGAACTACAGCAATGTGCGTGGTTATGTTCGAAAATGGTAATGGCTTTTTCGTTATCGTCTTGGATTAATTGAAGAGTAGGCAAGGCCGATCTGATTGCGTTTAATAGAGAAGGAAAGTGTAAAGTATCATCGTGAGCGAATTGCGATAGAATTTTGAATACGTGGAGAGCGGCGTCCGAGAGAATCGGGGCGGAGTTAAGGTTGTTTCCTTTAGGAGGGGCGGGGTTATTGTTGTTTATTATAGCAGTACTATTTTTATTTGTAATAATATCCGCGAAGCTTATGTTATCGGCTATTTTGCGCGTTAGAAATGGTTGAGCTTTTTTATAGCGGTTGCATATTAGCGGTTTGTTTATTTTTCGGAAATTTGGGGCATTGGCTCAGTTGCCATGCTTTCTTTTGACAGTGAGTTCTACCCTGACGTGATCCCTTAGTCATCATTTCTAGCAGCGGTTTCTCAATTTCGTAGTGTTTTCGTCTTGCTTTCTTTTTTATTTTTTAACTTTAACTTTGTTTTTATTTAATTATCTCTTTTTATTTTTTAATTTTTTTTTCATTTAATTCCTGATTTTTCTAAACCACGATGGATTTGCATCTATGGGAGTGTGTTATTTCAAACAAAGGGATTCTTTTTCTCCCCACCCCACACATTCTCTATCTCCAAGGTGAAAGGCCGCCATATCTACGCGAGTGTGTTATTTCAAACAGGGATTCTTTTTTCTCCCCACCCCGCACATTCTCTATCTCCAAGGTGAAAGGCCGCCATATCCCTTTACGCGCCTAATGATGGGGAAAAGTCGTGAAATCCCGATCCACGAGATACTCTTGCATTTTTAATTATCACTTCAATATCATTATTAATTACATCTTCAAAACAATATACTTCTACAATAGGATTTGCCAACGGCCATACCATGCTGAATATACTCGTTAGATCACCGAAGTCAAGCATCATTGGGCGCGATCAGTACTTAGGTGGTCATCAGTACTTACTCCACCTGGGAACACCGCGTGCCGCTGGCATTCAAAAATTTTTAGGGGCCTGATGGCCGAGTGGCTAGCGCTCTGGCTCTCGGTACCGCAGGTATCGGGTTCGAATCCCGGCGATGCCCGTGGATGTTTGTAGTGGTTCGTTCGGAATTCACTTTAAGCCTTAGATCCAGGTCTCCTATGACTGTAAGAGCGTCACGGAGCCAAAGTCAGACTTCTACATACGGGTGCTCCATCACAACTGAAGCTGCTTCCTTCCCCTTCAATCATGAGAACATATGGGCTCGTGGGCTTGGCCAGCCAAGTGGGATAAGAAACAACAACAACAATAGGATTTTTATTCTGTGAAAATTATTCTCCAAAATACATGTTTCTCATAAATCAATATGCAAAAAAATCTCTCCCATTCCAAGATATATGTACATTTTTTTTTTCACTCATCTTTAGTGCTTTTCATTAAATAATTTAATATAATTTTTTTAAATAGAAGAATTTTTTAAAAATTTTAAATGACATTCTATCGACTGGTTTATTCAAAGAAATAAATTGTTTATAATATTTTGGTCTCTTAGTGTATGCATACGATTAATGATAATTATAATATTATTTTTTTATTTCATTGTTCATTGCACACCAATTGATGAGTTATTATTTGATCTTTGTGTTCGTGTTCAATTTCCAAATCAAAGACACACCACCATAAACATTTTCGCTTCTTTAGCCTATGCATTTGTGCGAGTGTTATCATTTCTAACTAATGAATTCATTTCTATGCCACCATAATATATTGCATTTTTTTAAAAAGAAATCGTAAAAGTTTAAATTAAAGTTTTATCCTCAAAGGAGAAGCAATAGTTTATTCAAAGAAATAAATTATTTATAATAATTTAGTCACTCAGTGTATGCATACGATTAAAGAAAATTATAATATTAACTTTTTTTTATTTCATTGTTCATTGCACAATTTTATATTCATTGTTCAATTTGATCATTTCTTTATCTTTTTGTTCGCATTCAATTTCCCAATCTTAGACCTAGACGCATCACCATAAAAGTCTTCGCTTCTTTACCCTTTGCATCTATGCGATTGTGTTATTTATAACTAATGAATTCTTTTTCTCCGAAAAGTAATATAAATATCTATTTTTTTAAATTTTCCTCGGACAAACAAATTAAAATTCTATCCGCGGGCCGGATAGAACCTTCCGGCGGGCCGTAGTTTACCCATCCCTGTCCTAGACGCACTGGCTCAGTTGACAAAGGCAAAGGTTGTGTTTTTCTGGGATTTCTAGGGACAGTGAGTCCCGCACATCCATCGTAAAAGGGTAAAAATAAATTTCAGAAAGGTAGTTGCAGAAAAGGAAAATGAAAATTCAGAAGATTCACAGAATAGAATAATTGTGGATGAGCCATAGCTCAGGCGTGAAGGACTAATTTAGTCAAGAAGTCTTTGCACGATGTTGTGAGTTAGAACAGTTGGATTCTAAGAATCAGTGTCCTATTTACTCTCAGAGAGGCAAGGGCAGAAAGAGGGGGAAAAAAGCAAGAGATCGCAGAGCCCTGTGGGCGCATTCAATCGGCTAGGAAAGTCGGGGAGAAAATGCTAAACGGCGGGAGCAGATGTAAACAAAAACGGTCGGCGTTTAAATAATCCCATGGGATTGGTCAGAAGTCAAATTTTTAAAACGGCGGAAAAAGCAAAGAAGAAAGCAGAAAATCTCAAAATGAGAGTACCCATATGGGATAATTAGGGAGAAGGACGGGCATTAACGTGAACTACAGCAATGTGCGTGGTTATGTTCGAAAATGGTAATGGCTTTTTCGTTATCGTCTTGGATTAATTGAAGAGTAGGCAAGGCCGATCTGATTGCGTTTAATAGAGAAGGAAAGTGTAAAGTATCATCGTGAGCGAATTGCGATAGAATTTTGAATACGTGGAGAGCGGCGTCCGAGAGAATCGGGGCGGAGTTAAGGTTGTTTCCTTTAGGAGGGGCGGGGTTATTGTTGTTTATTATAGCAGTACTATTTTTATTTGTAATAATATCCGCGAAGCTTATGTTATCGGCTATTTTGCGCGTTAGAAATGGTTGAGCTTTTTTATAGCGGTTGCATATTAGCGGTTTGTTTATTTTTCGGAAATTTGGGGCATTGGCTCAGTTGCCATGCTTTCTTTTTGACAGTGAGTTCTACCCTGACGTGATCCCTTAGTCATCATTTCTAGCAGCGGTTTCTCAATTTCGTAGTGTTTTCGTCTTGCTTTCTTTTTTTTATTTTTTAACTTTAACTTTGTTTTTATTTAATTATCTCTTTTTATTTTTTAATTTTTTTTTTTTTCATTTAATTCCTGATTTTTCTAAACCACGATGGATTTGCATCTATGGGAGTGTGTTATTTCAAACAAAGGGATTCTTTTTCTCCCCACCCCACACATTCTCTATCTCCAAGGTGAAAGGCCGCCATATCTACGCGAGTGTGTTATTTCAAACAAAGGGATTCTTTTTTCTCCCCACCCCGCACATTCTCTATCTCCAAGGTGAAAGGCCGCCATATCCCTTTACGCGCCTAATGATGGGGGAAAAGTCGTGAAATCCCGATCCACGAGATACTCTTGCATTTTTAATTATCACTTCAATATCATTATTAATTACATCTTCAAAACAATATACTTCTACAATAGGATTTGCCAACGGCCATACCATGCTGAATATACTCGTTAGATCACCGAAGTCAAGCATCATTGGGCGCGATCAGTACTTAGGTGGTCATCAGTACTTACTCCACCTGGGAACACCGCGTGCCGCTGGCATTCAAAAATTTTTAGGGGCCTGATGGCCGAGTGGCTAGCGCTCTGGCTCTCGGTACCGCAGGTATCGGGTTCGAATCCCGGCGATGCCCGTGGATGTTTGTAGTGGTTCGTTCGGAATTCACTTTAAGCCTTAGATCCAGGTCTCCTATGACTGTAAGAGCGTCACGGAGCCAAAGTCAGACTTCTACATACGGGTGCTCCATCACAACTGAAGCTGCTTCCTTCCCCTTCAATCATGAGAACATATGGGCTCGTGGGCTTGGCCAGCCAAGTGGGATAAGAAACAACAACAACAATAGGATTTTTATTCTGTGAAAATTATTCTCCAAAATACATGTTTCTCATAAATCAATATGCAAAAAAATCTCTCCCATTCCAAGATATATGTACATTTTTTTCACTCATCTTTAGTGCTTTTCATTAAATAATTTAATATAATTTTTTTAAATAGAAGAATTTTTAAAAATTTTAAATGACATTCTATCGACTGGTTTATTCAAAGAAATAAATTGTTTATAATATTTTGGTCTCTTAGTGTATGCATACGATTAATGATAATTATAATATTATTTTTTATTTCATTGTTCATTGCACACCAATTGATGAGTTATTATTTGATCTTTGTGTTCGTGTTCAATTTCCAAATCAAAGACACACCACCATAAACATTTTCGCTTCTTTAGCCTATGCATTTGTGCGAGTGTTATCATTTCTAACTAATGAATTCATTTCTATGCCACCATAATATATTGCATTTTTTAAAAAAGAAATCGTAAAAGTTTAAATTAAAGTTTTATCCTCAAAGGAGAAGCAATAGTTTATTCAAAGAAATAAATTATTTATAATAATTTAGTCACTCAGTGTATGCATACGATTAAAGAAAATTATAATATTATCTTTTTTTTTTTTTTTTATTTCATTGTTCATTGCACAATTTTATATTCATTGTTCAATTTGATCATTTCTTTATCTTTTTGTTCGTATTCAATTTCCCAATCTTAGACCTAGACGCATCACCATAAAAGTCTTCGCTTCTTTACCCTTTGCATCTATGCGATTGTGTTATTTATAACTAATGAATTCTTTTCTCCCCCCCCAACCCCCCCAACCCCCCCAACCCCCCAACCCCCAACCCCCTCTATCATCAAGGTGAAAGGTCGCAATATCCCTTTACTCCCCAAATGGCGGGTGAAAAGTCCTGAAATTTCGATTCACGAGATACTCTTGCATTTTTAATTATCACTTCAATATCATTATTAATTACATCTTCAAAACAATATACTTCTACAATAGGATTTTTATTCTGTGAAAATTATTCTCCAAAATACATGTTTCTCATAAATCAATACGCAAAAAAATCTCTCCCATTCCAAGATATATGAAAATTTTTTTCACTCAACATTAGTACTTTTCATTAAATAATTTAATATATTGCATTTTTTTTTTTTTTTTTTTTTTTTTTTTTAAGAAGAAATCTTAAAAGTTTAAATGACTGTTTTCTATCTAAAGGAGAAGCAAATATATTTTCACAGAAATAAATTATTTATAAAAATTTAGTCACTCAGTTTATGCATATGGTTAACGTTAAGTATAATATTTTTTTTTTTATTTCATAATTTATTGCACATTAATTAATGGGTCCTTAATGGTCATCATTCAACTTTGTGTTCTATTTCCCAAACGCAGACACACCACCATAAACATTTCCGCTTCTTTAGCCTAGACATCTATTCGAATGTTATAGTTTCTAATTAATGAATTCATTTCCTTCCCCCATAATATATTGCCGTTTTTTTTTTAAAAGAAGAAATTTTAAAAATTTAAATTACAGTTTTCTATCCAAAGGTGAAACAATTATTTTTTCATAGAAATAAATTATTTATAATAATTTAATCACTCAGTTTATGGATATGATTAATGATAATTATAATACAGTAGAACCTCTGTAAGTCGAACCTCAAGGGCGACGCCAAATATTTCGACTTATAAAGTTTTCGACTTATGGAGGATTTCGACTTACGCTGATTTTCTAAGTAAAAATTCGACTTGTAGAGGTCTAGATTCGTTCTAACTTATTTTGAGTTACAGAGGTAAAATAAATAAAAATTCGTTACAGAGGTAATAAACATGTTTATTTGCAACTTAAAAATTATATTATGTACTACAAAAAAAAAAAAAAAAAAATCAAAATCAAACTTCCGAAACAACCTTAAAATTAGAAATATTATGTATTAAAAAAAGTCAGTTATTATTATTATTATTATTATTTTGCTTTAGACAATTCGATCGTTCTCTATCTATAGCATTATCTAAGCTATAAAAAACAGAAAATTTTTTTTTCCCGAGTTGTTATTTCATAGAATTGGTTGTTATATTCATTATATACTCATACATTGTTTTCTAAGAAACAATGAAGTGCATTGTCGGCAAATCCTTAAAGTCGGTAACTTATTTTTCTTCGAGCTATAGAGGTAATTAGTTTCAAATGATCGAGTTGTAAAAGGTTGTAAAATCAAACATTGCTAATGTTCGAGATACAGAGGTCCAATTTTTTTTTTTTTTTTTTTTTTCGAGTTACGGAGGGAAAATATATACCAAAATGGCTTGTGGGATTGACTAATTATTTCGACTTATAGAGGGTTGAAATTTCGAGTAATGGAGGTTTTGGGGCTTGAAGGGAAGGGAACAAAAAAAAATTTTCGAGTTTTGAACGGTTTCGACTTATCGAGGTTCGACTTAAAGAGGTTCTACTGTATATGCATAGGCTAAAGAAGCGGAAACATTTATGATGGTGTGCTTATGACTGGGAAATTGAAAAAAAAAATCTATCATTCCTCTTTTTATTATTATTTTGAAATGCCTATTTACACACACACAAAATCATGTATTATTTAATTCTTTTCTATCCTAATAAGTTATATATATATATATTTTTATATACAATTTATTTTTCATATATATTTTTTTGTTTGTTTAATTCTTTATTGCCCACTAATTAATGGATCATTCTCAATCTTTGTGTTTTCAATTTCCCAATCCTTGAAACATCACCATAAACGTTTCCCCTTTATCAGTCTATGCATCTATGCGAGTGAGTTATCATTTCTAACTAATGATTCTTTTCCTGTCCTCTACCTCTCTATCTCCATGGTAAAAGATCGCCATATACTTTTACGCGGAAAAGGGCGGGGGAAAAAAGGCAGGAAATTCCGATCAACGTTTTTTACCCTCACAAGAATCCGGAGAAGGAATGAATTGTTGAAACTACTTGTGAATTTCTAGTGAAAGAGGGTGAGGTCTTGGCGTAGGCGGGGAGGAAACAGACATGTCTAGACTTGTTGTCAAGGGGAAATAACGGAACTTACAAAAAGAAAAAAAAAAAAAAATTCTACATTCAAATTTAGTTCTTTCAAGCTTGAACATCTTAGGATAGAAAAGATTTAAATAATACATGATTTTGTGTGTGTGTGTGTAAATAGGCATTTCAAAATAATAAAAAGGAGCAAGGATAGATTTTTTTTTTTAAAAAATTAAAATTCAATTTCCCAGACACAGACACAACACCATAAATGTTACCGCTTCTTTAGCCTATGCATTTAGCGGGGATGGGCAAATTACGGCCCACCGGAAGATTCTATCCGGCCCGTAGATAGAATTTTAATTTGCCGGTCCGTGGCAAATTAAATGGTTATGTAATATATATTTATATATTACATAACCATCTCCTTTACTACTTTGATTAAATATTATTTTTTTCTTCCTTTTTTTTTTTTTCAATTGATTGATGATCTTTTACTTTTTTTTTTATTTTTGTTCTACAAAACATAAATCGACTAAAAATAAATCGACTTTTAAACTGAAACTTAATATGTTTGCTTGATCTATTTGTTTAAGAGACGACTTGTCTCATTTCCCGAGGTTAAATTCAATACACTTAGTAAATGAAGAGAAGCTTAAGAATTATAAAGATGGCTTGAAAAAAACTACATTTAGAGTTAGAATGCAGATTTCATGATTTCAGTGCCATTCAAACAGAATGGGATACTTTTACCATACCTTTCAACGTAAATTGTGATGCAGTGAGGTCAGATTTGCAGGTTGAATTAATTGAGTTGCAATCTAGCAATCATCTCAAGCAGTTGTTTCTAAATATGTTAACGTTATGTATGTTTCCCAAATTTAATAATTATTTCAGAAGTAGACTGAGCATTTAGCCTCGTTCCTTAGAACCAGTACATCTCACTGCGAGCCTCTATATAAGGAACTTTTAAAAATGAAATCGCATACAATCATGAACATATTTAAATTGTAATACTTGTATATTGTTTTTAAAATTTTAGAAAAATTTATCTTGGTCCCGCCAAAACTTTTTTATATTTTTTTTTTTTTTCTTCGATTTTTGGCCCACGACCGAAAAGGTTTGCCCATTCCTATCATATAGCGTTATCATTTCTAACTCATGAATTCCTTTTCCATTTCCCACACCCCTTCTCTCCCTTCAAGGCGAAATGTCGTCATGAGTATCCCTTTACGCGGGGCCTGATGGCCGAATGGCTAGCTGTCTGGCATTCGGTACCACAGGTATCGGGTTCAAATCCCGGCCATTACCATGGGTGTTTGTAGTGGTTCGGAATCCACTTTAAGCCGTAGGTCCCGGTCCTAACAGGATCGTAGAGCGCTGCGGGGGCATTGTTACTCCGCGTCCGTGGCTTACCATCAAGTTATACGCGCCCCTTGGGTAAAGCAAAGTGACTAACATGGGTGCAGCCATTACGGCGAAGATCATGATCTATTTGCCAGCTGCATTAGAAGAAAAAAAAATATATATCCCTTTACGCTAAAAATAGCAAGGGCGGGGATGGAGTCTTGAAATTATGATCATCGCTTTTTACCCTCCCTCGAATCTGGAGAAGGGATGAGCTATTGAAACTACTTTTGAATGTCTAGTGAAAGGGGGATGAGGTCTGGGCGTAGGCGGAGAGTAAACAGGAGGAATTATGTTTAGGCTGTTGCTTTCATGGGAAAATTACGGAACTTAAAAAAATATATATATTTTATATCCATATTTAGTCCTTTCAAGCTTGTATTTTTAGGGTAAAAGAATTAAATAATGTTTGATTTTTTTTTTTTCTTTTCTTTTTCTACTTTTTTTCAATTCCTTTTATTAGCTCACACTCTCCCTATATATATATCTTGTTTAAATTTTCAATCGTTAATAAAATACTTTTTATTCATCCACTCAAGTTCAAATACATTTTTTTTTTTTTAACTTGTTGTGGATGACACTGTATCTTAATACAGTTTTTTTAAATATCAATTCAGTAGTTAAATTTAATTAATTAATTTTAGTTGCTTTTAGATTTAAGTTGCCTATATCTACCAATAGATGGCGCCAGATAAACTTAAAAAAATGATTGAAAATTATTTATAAAGGACTTTCTGAAATAGAGTGAAAAAAAAGATGGAATTGACTTTAAAAAATTTGTTTTTATATTACTTGTTTTTTTACAATGTGGTATTTGGTGTCTAAATTCCGTAGGAATTCAGTCACTTTATTAGGGAGGGGAATTTGTAAATCTTTCTGCACAAATAATTTGCACATGTACACAAAACTTTGTGCATGTCTCTCTGAATAAAAAGAAATTTAAAAAAATGTTGTTATTGTTGGAAAAACTTTTCACCTTGCATCCAAACACTAGCAAAACGATTTTATTGTTATCACTTATTGTTACCAAACGATTTTTTTTTTTATGATAAAGGCTAACAATAAACTAAATAAAGTCTAATAATAAACTAAATAAAGTCGACTGCACTTTCGCATAAATAACTAGAAGTATTGAATAATAAAGTTGATAAGGAATGGTTTGATGATAAGGCATAAACGTTTTGTTTATTTTACTAAGAAAATTTATCAAAATATTTAAATGCATGTATGCGAGATTACCTTGATTAACTCTCAAAAAATTAAATCACTATTTGACATTTATTCGTTTTATCTAAATTTGTCGGAAAAGCAAAAATTATACTAATCAGTTAACACTGTATTACACTTTTTGTACAAAACACCTTAAAATTAAAAATATCATGTATTAAAAAAAGTCAGTTATTATTATTTTTTTTAATATTTTTTTTTGCTGTAGGCAATTCGATCGTTCTCTATCTATAGCATTATCTAAGCTATTAAGAGCAGAATTTTTTTCTCTTCCGAGTTGCTATTTCATAGAATTGGTTATTCTATTTATTATATACTCATACATGGTTTTCTAAAAAGCAATGACGTGCAAAATACGTGGTAAATTAGTTTCAAATGATCAAGCAAAGATTGTAAAATCAAACATTGCTACTGTTCGAGATACACAGGTCCATTTTTTTTTTTTCGAGTTACGGAGGAAAAATATATACCAAAATGGCTTGTGGGGATTGACTAATTATTTCGACTTATAGAGGGTTGAAATTTTCAGTATTGGAGATTTTGGGGCTTGAAGTGAAGGGAACAAAAATTTTTTTCGAGTTGTGGAGGTTTTCGACTTATCGAAGTTCAACTTAAAGAGGTTCTAATATATATATTTTCATATAAATAAGATAACAGTATTAAAATTATCACAAATTAAAGAAAAAAATATGTATTATTTTGACTATTATATTAACTCAAGCATTTGAATAACGAAAGTCACAGAGGAGGTTAGTTTGAAAAGCAGGCAGAACCCAATGTCTTAATGTCATAAAAAATTATAAGCATTATTTTTTTAATATATATTTTGGGAACTAAAATAATATTTTGAGATTTTTTTCTTCTGTTTATCTTCTTTTGCTGGGTGCGCAGAAGATCTACCTCCCCGTGGTGCACCTGGTAACACTTTTTTAGTGGCTAAAAGATCTGCAACTTGGCATTATTGTTAGATTAATGAACTCTGTTTCAGCATGTTTTGTTGTATTATTTTGTTATATGTTGTATATTTTTGTTTTCGTTGGTCTTTTTTTGCTGTAACTGTTCATAATCTGCCATTGGAAATAAAAAAAAAAAAAAATCTTCTTTTGCTTAAAATCTTATTGGTTTTTGTAGGATTTTTCACTTTAAGGGTAAAACATCATCTCCCCCGTGAATTATTATTATTTATTTATTACTTCTGTTAATATTGTTCTTCCATACATTGTTTTGACAAATCCAATGCTTTTTTTATTAAATTAAGTGCTTCAGTAAATAATAATACTAAGACGGGCCTGAATGGCCGAGTGTCTAGCGCTCTGGCGCTCGGATTCGAGTCCCGGCGGTGTCATGGATGTTTGTAGTGGTTCGGAATCTACTTTAAGACGTAGGACCCGGTATCATATGACTGTAAGAGCATCACGGAGCTAAAGTCAGATTTCTACCTACGGGTGCTCCATCACAACAGAAGCTGCTTCCGTTCCCTTCAATCATGAGTACATATGGGCTCATGAGCTTGACCTAGATGTCTACCAAGTGGGATGAGAAACAACAACAACAACAACAACAACATGATACTAAGACTTGCCAAGTACTCGCCAATGAATGTGAATGCAGTTTTATGGAGGGATGGTAGGAGATTTAAGTATTCAATATTGAAAAACTTCCTAGATTACTTATGCTTTTTTTTGAAACCCTATCAAATTTACTTATGAGTTATGTAAATTTTAATTTGCTATAAATTTAATGAATGCATCATTTACACGATAAAAAAAAAATACTTGAAATTATACTTATCTTTATCGTTATGGATAGTATTAAGTAAAGGGAAGTTGTTTTTTGAGGATCTTTTGAGTAATTTCTGAAATCTTATTAAAATAATTAGATAGATTAATAATTAATAGATTAGCAGATTGGTTTAGTTAAGAGAGCCAACAAGCACAAATAATGTACATCATAATATATAACAATGACAATAACATATGACATACATGCATGCATATCTATACAGCACAATTTCTCAAGCATTGTTAAGATGATTGTCCTTAATGATTTTTTTTATATCTCATACCTTTTTTAATTTATCATATAGAGTTGTGAAACATACATGTTATTGGCTTTCTTAATGCCACTAGCATACGTTCTATTAGCATATTGGGGGTTTTAAGAAAGCCAACAAGTACAAATAGATTACTATTTTTAATGGTGTACATCGTAACATATGACAATGACAATAACATATGATATATATGCATGCATATATATATATATCATTATCACTATTTTTGAGGAGCGTACATCATAACATGCGACAATGACAATAACATATGACATGTATAGATATCATAATATATGATAATTCTACTGATACATAAACAAATATAATGAATCGTAAATAAATAAATAAAAGGAATCGTATTTTTCGAGAGTTTTAAATAAAGAAAGAATTAGAATTTGAAAGAGTTTCAAATAGCAAAGAATAATTATTTCAATAACTCAATGCGTTTAAAAAGACTTGATTGATAAAAAATATTGCTAAGTGCAAAGAAGAAATTTTTTTAATAGTGTCCAACTATACTTTGTAGTACATCACTACTGATAAACAGGCAAATATATAACGAAAAAAAAAATTACTTTACAGGAATTTTGCTAATCAAAAAGAATTATTTTAACAAATCAATCAGGTATTTAAATAGTCCAGTTATATATATATATATATCGCTATAACCAAAAGAAGAAAATGTTGCGAAAAAGACTTTAAATAAATAATTAAAAAATATTAATATATAAATAAAAAAGAAAACCAAGATTTATTTGAATGTCAGACCAATCATTTTTTGCGGTTTTCAGTCAATTTATAGCTTCCGTTGATAAGCGTGATTCCTAATCAAATAAACATATATGTAAAAGGGCAGTTCTGCCATACGATATTTTATTATGTCTACAATTTAACCTATTTGTAATACTTCTTCACTTTTAACTTTTTCAGTAAACACTTATCTATCAACAATTTCCGGAAATTCCCGGTAGATTGAAGATTCTTGTGTCATTTGGTCGTAGATAATACAAACTAACTGATGTGCTCCTAGCTAGTTGAAGTGCTGTTATCATCAGCGATTCTCAAATTTTTTACGTTTGCCGTTATCTTTTAAATAAAGGAAGTACTTATAGCCCTTATACATTATTTAACTACATTTATCGTAGATTTGACATTTGTTTGATATATTTTTTATTGGTGCTAAGTAGATGTTTTGATGTGAAATTAAGATATCAGAGAAAAAAATTTTTTTAGTGTTATGGCTCAATATGCATATTGAAATTAGCCTGATTAACTCTCAAAAAAACTTAAAATGACTAACAAGTATTAAATCTCATCCTATAAAATATTTTAATATTTAAATATCATCATCTTTAATGACTCAACTTAATAGAATTTTTTTTTTAAACACAATGCAACCAATGTAAGTCTTCACTTTGACCTTGAAATTCTTAGCTATCAAGGCAAAGATACGTTGTTGTGTAAGGAATCAAAATTTCTGGCGGATCACGAAGATATTTAGGTACTTACGTATTAACGGTACCTTGGCGACAGTTGCGCCAATAAAGAGCACATGCGCCAACCGCAGCTACAGATTTGGCGCCAATCTACACTTAAAATTTTTGTTCCAAATAATAAAATATATATGAAACGCTTCATTTAAAATCAAAACGCTTTCAAAATATTTTTTTTCCAAATAATAAAGATTGGCGACACTTAAAAACCGCCAAGTTACCGTTAATACGTAAGTACCGATATTTATAGTAGGTAATATTATATTACTCGTCAAATACGTTAAAGAAGACACTCGAGCAGGGGTGGCCAACTCATGGCCCACCTTGAGTATTTTCAGGCCTATGAGATTTATGACACTTTTATAAAATATATTTATTTTATAATGGCCAAAGTAGTGAAAATCAATGTTATTAAAAAATGCAAAAATTAACTGTCGAAATTATGAGAAAAATTAACTTTGAATTTAAAATAATATTCTTGCGAATATAGGACAGATATTGCCTGTTTTATTGACTAGTTTAAACTTATGTTTACACACAATAATTAAATTATACTCTGTGAAAACTCATGATACGTTCGCATCTTGGAACATCTAATATAACAGGCTCCATGTTTCACTTTAAGTGACCATCCCTAGATACGCACAGTTGATTGTTGATACCAGAGCAAACCAGATTATTAGTTCAAGGTATTAGCTCTTTTGGTTCAACTTACACCTGCGAATCGTTTATTTATTTATTTATTTATTTTCCTTCGAAACACAAAGCATGCTCAAACATAACGCTCAAACAAACACGCTCAAACATAACGCTCAATGCTCAATTACACACTCAAACAAATGCACACTCAAATTGAGATCGATTTGCAAACATTAAGTGAAAGAGTGGAGAAACAAATATCGCAATAATAAAATAAATATTTTTTAATTATTTCATTTCATTTTATAAAAATGAAATATAAAAAATATTTGAAATGAAATAATTAAAAAATATTTATTTTATTATTTCATTAGTGTTATATATTTCTTTACAATGTGCGTTTAGTATCATTATTATTATATTATCTGTGTTTACATGGGAGAATAATAGCAAACACAAAACTAATAACTCATTATGTTTCATTTTTCCTCCAAAAAATGGGTCTCCATAGTGGGTCTAAATCTAATATGGGGATATATAATTTTATATTTGGCCCGCAAGGTCTGGCCACCCAAGCACTAGAGGCAGACACTAGACACAATGTTAATGATATATTAACATTTCTCTATAAAGTGTTCAAGATAAAAATGTAATGAAGTTCACCCAAATAATTTCATTTGATCGTCCATCTACTCCAAATTATTTATTTTTATTTGGTACCAGAAGAATCTTTCGTAACCGAAGGAAGTGAATTGAACACAGAAACCGATCCAGAAAAATTGGGGTTGGGTTATGATTGCGCAATTTATTCAATTCTACTATTAGTTCACACTCTCCCTATATATATCTTGTTCAAATTTTCAATCGTTCATAAAATACTGTTTATTCATCCACTCAAGTTCAAATACATTTTTTAACTTGTAGTGAAGGACACGGATGTTAATACAGTTTTTTCAAATATTAATTCATTAATTAAATTTAATTAATTAATTTTAGTTTCTTTTTAGATTTAAGTTGCATATATCTACCGATAGATAGCGCCAGATAAACTTAAAAAATGAATGAAAATTATTTATAAAGGACTTTCTGCAATATAGGAAAAAAACGTAGGAATTGACTTTAAAATTTTTTTTTTTTTTATATGATATATGACTTGTTTTTATATATGATATTTTAAATTACTTTTATTTTTGTTATCAAGATTTTATTTTTAGGTTTTGTTTTTAATTAAAATGTGTGATTGTTATAGAAATAACGATTTTTTCTTTATTAATGTAAAACACAAACAAATAAAAATTATTGTTAGTATTACAATTATTTGTTCTAATAGTTATGTTAATAGTACCAAGTTATACTTCTAATAGTTATGTGTTTAATATCATATTTTATTTGTATGTAGAAAAATAGTTTAGCTTGAAAAATAAACCTGTTGTTGTTATGAAAGCTATAAGACTATTAAGTTTCAATGTCTCATCTCTGAAATACCTCACGAAGAATTTTTCAAACGACTGCATCATAATAATAAACCTTCGACTCGGAATGGAAGTTTCCGGCCTTGAACTGTATCAGAGGAAACAGACACTTGGAAAACACTCACGTAGTTTTTGAATAGATTTCTACTCAGATAGTGTTTTTTTATCTTTTTTTTTTTATTTCAAACACACTTTGGAGCTTTACGCGAGGAAGGCACAAATGCGCCAAGGTCACATAACTGTAACTTGGTCGCGTGCCGCATACACACTCAAAAAGAACCATTAAAAAATTATTTAAAATACATATGTTTATTTTGTTTTTATGTATAATAGAATAAAAATAAAATAATTCAATACATGGTAACACATTTTTTTAAGTCCTATACGCTTTTTGCTCTTGTGATCTCTAGAATATTGTATTGCAATTCACAATTACACACATTATCTAGTTATTCTTTGAAATAACTAGTTATTTTATAAAGTAAGTGAACTTGTAGAGTTATACTGTAAAATAAATGCAAAATTTTATTTATGTATAAATTTTTTTTTTTTTTTTGTTGTTGCAGTACGGATTACTAAAAACATTCAATAA